>OX183131.1:22001957-22311957 GCA_945261195.1 Cryptosula pallasiana | reverse complement strand
ATTAACGCTGGTGTAGGGTCGAAGTATTTAGCAGAGAGGCGCTCCTGTGGATGAAAGCTCCCATGTGGTTGATGTTGATGTCCTGAAAGGGATTCTTGGTGTGTCGGAAAAGTGAGCAGTCTTCAAAATCCATTAAAACTTTTCTTTTGTTGCCGTCTAGGTCATCGTTTTGTTTTGGTATCCTCAAAGTAGGAGAAAAAGTCATATTTTGTAACATCCATCGTATCATAGGCTTGAATGAAGGTCGGAATAGGGATGAGTGGAGTATTTTGAAAATCGATAGGTTATGCTGTTTCGGTATCATCAAAATAGGAGAGAAAGTCATGGTGTGTAATAACTATCGTATCAGACACTTGAATGAAGGTCAAAACAGTTGTGAGTAGAGTCTTATGGAAATTGGTAGGTTATGGTTTACATATGATTATTAGAAAATTCATCGGTTAACACCATCATAACTGTTGCTAGATCTTGAATTGTTGCTGTTTTTTTAACTTTGCTTCGCTGCTGTGGTGTCATGCTATTTTACAGAGAGGCGCCCTTGTGGATGAAAGCTCTCAGGTTGTTGATGTTGACATCCTGAAAGGGATTATTGGTGTGTCGAAGAAGTGTGTTGTCTTCAAAATCCATCACAACTTTTATTTTGTTGTTGTCTAGGTCATCTTTTTGTTTTGGTCTCCTTAAAGTAGAAAAAAAAGTCATGTTGTGTAATATCTATGCTATCAGAGGCTTGAATGAAGGATAGAATAGGTGTGAGTGGAGTCTTTTGGAAGTTGGTAGGTTATGGTGTACTTCGGCTCATCACAAAATTCATCGGTGAACACCATCATAGCTATTGGTAGATCTTAAATTCATGCTATTTTTAACGCTATTTCGCTCGCGTGGGGTCATAGTATTCAGCAGAGAGGCCCTCTTGTGGATAAAGGTGCTCATGTTGTTGATGTTGACATCCTGAAAGGAATTATTGGTGTTTAGGAGAGGTGTGTCGTCTTCAAAATCCATCACCACTCTTCTTTTGCAGTTTGAGTCTTCATTGTTTCAGTATCATCAAAGTAGGAGAGAAAGTCATGTTGTGTAACATCTATCTTATCAGAAGCTTGAATGAAAGTCAGAATAGGTGTGAGTGGAGAAAAACGTGCTGGGATTCTGGTTCTTCATCCATTGATGGGCTCTTATTGTCTAGACTATCCGTTGTGGAAAGATGAAACAAAAATGTGAGTTGTTGATTATTATTTCTTTGTAGTTAATTTGAAGATACACACTCCATAGCGCAGCGAGTTCAGTGTCTCAGCTAATAAAAATGATTATTTATCATTTCTTACCTTAATACAGAAGCTCCTTCGAGTAGTTGTAGTAGAAGTAAAAGTTGAAGTAGATGCTGGTCCTTCAGTCACTGTTGTTGAAATGGATGCTTTCTGTATAACAGCGAGGTTTCTTAAATAGCTAAAGTTGTACCGATTGACATGAGCTGAAGCCAATGGAAAGACTCGCGCGAGAACCCTTTATAATATATGCAGTTTTTGCGCAAAAAAAACATAATTTCTTAGGCAAAAAAAAAATTTTCTTCGCGCAAGCAATTCATCATTTTTTGTGCAAAAAAACCATTATTTTTTGAACAAAAAACATATTTTTTTTGGCAAAAATATTATCTTCTTTGGCGCGCAAAAAAATTAACATTATCCGCGCGAGAAAATTATAATTTTTCGCGCAAAAGAAACATAATTTTTTGCGCAAAAAAATAAAATGATTTTTCGGGCGTAAAACATCTTCTTTTGCGAGAAAAAAATCATTATTTTCTTCCAAAAAAAAATTTTTTGGGCGAAAAATTATTATTTTCCATGCAAAAAAACATAATATTTTCAGGCAAAAAACATCTTTTTTTTGCGCGAAAAAACTTATTATTTTTTGGGCAAAAAACAAAATTTTTTGGACAAAATCATGTTCTTTTGCGCAAAAAATAACAAAAGTTTGTGGGCAAGAAAATCATCTCTTTTAGCGTGAAAAAAATCATCAGTTTTTGTATGAAAACAACATAATTTTTTGTGCAAAAAGCATCTACTTTCGCACAAAAAAAATCATCAATTGTTGCGCGAAAAGAACATAAATCTTTCGACAGAAAAACATCATTTTTTTCAAAAAAAACCCTTTATAATCTATATATATGTATATATATAGTTTTCGAGCGAATAAAACAACATTTTGTGTCTGAAAAAGCTGAAGTTTTTGTCTAAAAAATCAATGCAATTTGAGCTCTATAAGAGCCACTATTTTTGCACAAAAAGCATCCACTCCACCTAAAATTTCAATTATTATCATCATTACGACGACGACGACGACGACGACGACGACGACGACGACGACGACGACGACGACGACGACGACGACGACGACGACGACGACGACGACGACGACGACGACGACGACGACGAATTTCTACGAATAATGCTTTGTTTACTAAAGTCCATGTGCCAATCAAAGGTAAGGTGTTTAACAAGATCTTTAAGACTTCTGCTGTAAATGCACAGAAAAATCTCCTTTTATAGGATAATACAACGAAAGTTCACCCCCTGATTAGGGTGAACCAATCACATAACATAACAATAAAGATACAGCAAACAGAACATGCAATACAAAATTAGTGCACAAAGCCAGCCAATAGTATAAGCAAGCACATGTCAAAGTATGCTGGGCCACTTTTCCTGCTTTTTTTGGGCTTGGAACTTTTCCAGTCTTTGTCTAGGCTACGGTATTCTGCTCATTCACTTCATGGGGAGGGCATCCAATTCTATAGGCCCCAGGCTAACTGAATCAACTTTTTTATCCTGGCCCAGGATAAATGACCCAGGGTAGTTCCGGGATAACCCGGGGTGGGCTATATATGTTATACAGGGTCTATACAGGGTCCATACTGTGCCGGGGTCGTTGGGGAACTTTGTACAGATGTAGAGGGGGGAAGGCCCAGGGTTTGTTTCTAGCCTGGTTATTGACAGGACAATGGCGGAAAGGGGGGGGGGGTCGGGGATTGGAGTTGTCATGTAAATATCTCACAATACAACACTTTCGTTTCATCTCGTTAGTATTTCGCAATTAACTTTTGCCAATAACCCTACTAGGAAGTGGATAAGTATGAAAAAAAAATTTGGTTGTAATGACGAAATGGTACAGTTGGAGTGCTTTTGTTAGCAGCAACAGTTGATTAGGGAGAATAAAATTCAAGAATATTTGCCAATGCCAGTTCTTTTCAAGCAGAAAAACTAAACTTTGCTTACAAATCGACATAGCGTTTATACTGTGCAACTCACTGCACTGATAATATTATGTTGACAAACTTTAAACTGTACCATGGAGGTTTCGGATTTAAATTGCATTGTCTATTCATCCCAAAAATTAATTCCAAGATTTAGTAGCCCTAAAAATGTTTGTGTGTATGCTCATGGGCTTTAAATTTTTTTTTGAAAAAAAGTGTGAAGTGTGTTACAGAATTTTAGAAATTTATCAGTTGATGATAGTTTTTATAAAATTCACATCAGTGCAGTTTTGCAGGATGTCAAATGCGCTGAAAATTGTGTGAAGAGTGAGTGGGAAGTAATTACTTACATACTGTAATCACATTGCGACGTAGGAGATTGTGTTTTTAATGCATCATAACATAGACTATTTTCATTACACCTTTATTCAATGCCATTTAGTTCCCATTAGGACTTCACACTACACAAAAATGCTTTGTGGGAAATGGGAAAATTTTACGACAGAACAAATATTCTTCAAGTTATCAGATTGCAAAACTAGAAAAACAAAGACTATAGAAGGTCTCCAAACAAAAGACAGAAACTTGACTCCACTAACATGCAGCTAATTACCAGCAAGTTTTTATGAGAAAATTGCAAAAGAAAAGTCTGTAAAAATATTCAGACATGCAATAAGTTTAATCAATCAATCATTTGTCTTTTTTCAATAATTATTAGCTTAATGAATAAACAAAAATAATCAGCAGGCATGTATTTCTACTATTCGTAGATTTTAAATAAGATTGAACCCTGAATAAACTATAGCAAGTGAGCCTATTTTCTCATTTTACTACATCAACTTTATGTTCTTCAAAACTTTGTGAGAAAATAACCATTGTGAAAAAGTAGCTACACCAAATGAGCAGCTTTACTAACTGTGATAGCTTACAAATGTGTCTTTTTTGCGTCCTTCTTGATTAGGTTAAAAGTAGGTGGTTATCTACATATGTTATATACAATGCATAGGACTTTGTGTAGTAGTGATAATGCCCTAAACCCTCGTTTCTTTTCATTTTTGACTTGTTAATTTGCAGTTTTCTATTATTTTTGTCTTCTGTTTTTCGAACACATGACAAACACTCTTGTTGTACTCTTACCAATAGTTATGTAGGAGAAAATCTCTGTCAAGGTTCTCCAAGTTCCAATTGTCATTTTGTTTGCACCAGTTATGTAGAAAACCTGAAAGGGAACTTTTTGTGAATCACTTTTTTTAGGATTAATTTTGTTTGTAATTATATGATCAACTATGTATTTATTATGCAGGGGTTGCTTTTTATTGGGGTTTGTATGATGATTTAGACTGGAGTTCTTGAGCGTTGGATAAAAATGAAGTGCTGTATTCTTGTATAAATTAATGTATAGGGGAAAAAATGACCATTTGTATGCGTTAAATTGTTCTACTATTATTTCAAAAAAACATACAAAATAATTTACCTCACAAATAAACAAAACATAGCTGCCAAAACTTAGTGTACTGTGTTGTAAATTGTCTCTTTATCTTGTAGACTTTTGCATCCTTTCATGATTTGATGTTTTTTAGCCATCTTTATTATACGAGTGCTGTTGATAGAAACAGGAACATTTAGCAGAGTTTGTTGTCGTCGTTGTTGAAGTACTTCTTAAAATATATTTTAAATTGCTGATGTGGTATCATTCTTTTGGATGTTTGGTGTTTGAAAAGCTTCAAGTCAAAAAGTATTTAGCTGTTGTGACCAGTTATTGTTGATGACAGACATAAAGTACACTTGGCTAATAGTATGATTAACGATTACAAGTCCGTCATATTTTCAATAATCGAACCCTCTCCTTTTACATCTGTGTTCGATGCTACTGAGAACTCAGCGATGAAAAAATATATTGTTTTATACCAACGACTTGTTCCTGATCAATATTGAAAATGTTGATTACAGAGACAATGATTTATGAGGGTGAGAAGGAGCATATGAAAGACTTTGAGATAAAACTATCTAGTTTGACAAAACTAAAAGGGAATCTAGCGATTGGCTTCAGAATGTTGGAGAGCTTGAGTACCATCGGCAGGTACGGTTCAGATAGAGATGTGGCAATAGCTGATACGGCTATGGTAAGATAAGGAAATCCAATTAAAGCGAACTTGAATGTCTGCTATCGAATCAAGAGATCAATAGTCGTGAGTGACCACCAATGCAAACACGTACAGGCAAGTCTCTGTTTGTTCCAGGAACTAAAAAATGGACAAGGTCGCATTAACAAAGTGGTATTACAATCCTGTGTTGCACAATTCTTTGCGAGGGGCTAGAGCTTTGCTGCAACTTTGTAGAAAATGAGAGGGAGAAAAATAATTCATGAATGGCTGAGGGGAGAAGACACCTACACGCTGCACAAAAAAGTGAGGACTAAATTTAAGCTTCGCTTTACACTTATAGCTGAGAAATGAGACAGCTTCAAGTGGACTTGATGGATGTGCATTGTCGAAAAGAAAAAATGAGGACTCAGCAATTTTACTGACAAATGTTGACTCTCTGTCGGGAAAAAGATTGAGTTGTTCCACTCATCTCCAAAGCTGGTCATATTGTAGCCATAGGGTTGAGAAGAACACGAGATGGAGAAACTGCAAAGCTTTATAACCTGAAAAGGTAAGGAGTTTGAAAATCATCCTGTCAAGATTCAGCTGGCTGAGAAAAAATCATGCACTTGATAACCCAAAACGACAAGGTAAAGGCTTTGATTTAATAGCGTTTCAACAGGACTTTGAAAGAGAGGATTTACAGAGATCTAACGTAAAAAATTGACTACAGAAGTATTGACTTTTTGTTTCAGTCAGTTGGGGAGTGCAACAAAAATATTCACACCTCTATAGGTATGAGACTGATTGGCGTAAAGTTACAAAACCAGTAACTCTTGTAGAATAGAGTGCATGAAGGAGGTGAGCACAGGGTGAACAAAGAACCAAAGCCGAAAGTTTAAGATTATGCGAGAATTAACAAAGCGAGGATGGAATTTGAGAGAGTACACACCCCAAAAGGGACCATCGAGTTTTTTATATTTGCTGATGTGCAAAGCCATGAAAAGCTTATTGTATAAAAAGTGAAAGCCCTGGCTGAAAAGATGATCAAGGGGACCTTTCATGAAAAAAGATTTTCAAAGGTCAGACAACCTACAAATTTCAGGTTCGAAAAGGTATTGGAAAGAAGAACAAGGAGCAGTAAGCGAGAGATACTGGTGAAGTGATTGCGTTGCGGAGAAATTTCAATGAGTGGGGGAGGAATAGTTTATAAGGATTGAATGCTTGCTGTATCCATAATATAACGCCAAAATGTCGATACTGATAACATTGCCCTGAAACTGTAATACTGGAGAGTTTCCAGCCGGCAACTGCGATTTTACTGGGTGAGACTGTAAAAATATCTGGTCATAATCAACGCAAAATGGGAGGCAGCTCTGCTAGATATGTTGTAATGTAATTATTGGCAAAAATTGTTTGAGGGACATTCTACCGGGAAAGACTAATGTCTCCGGCAAGAGCAAAAAATTAATTAATCCCAATTGGCAACGGGAGACAAGATAGTGTGGAAGAGTTGGAGGAGATTATACAAAGGAGAATGTGCGGAGTGAGATTTGACAAAACGCTTATCATCTCCTACAACAAAGTGACCAACACGAGTTGGCTGGCCAAGAGCAATCCTGAGTCGACAAAGTTTTCTAAAGACTCAGCCTACATTATTGGATTCGCTGCGAGTAGAAAAACTATGCATTCTCGGGTAAGTACAGCAATATCACATCAATTGATCTAAATTTCGGACAATCCTCCCTATACTTACGTTCCGACATTGTCGACGATAGGATGGTACGAGATATAAATTTACTTTTGCTAAGAGTAGTAGCAATGCAAGAGAAAACTAATACCGCCATGCACTCCACATTTCAAATCCATCAATGCAACAAGGTGTGCTCGATAAATAGCAATCTTATCCTAGTGCTTATAACAAGGGACGATGGTGAGCGAAGACCGTATGATGGTGGAAAGGTTGTGTTGGCGGTCCACTTTGAAGAAAGAAAGACATAATGAGTTGAATATCATAAAACCCCTAAGACTCAAATGATTTTTTTGAAGAGCCCTAAACCATGTAAGCTGGGAATGGAACTTGAGTGTATAGGGGACGCCGAGTGATGCCTAGTATGAGGGGCAACGGACTCGGTGGTATTTGTTTAATTATTCTCAAACCGGCAAGCCCTATGCAGAAAAGAGCAACAATAAGCCTGGGTAAGAGAGCGCTGTCTTCAGGCAGCTTTGTGTCATGTGAAGTCATTGATGGTCGTAGTTTTGCATCATCTGCTAAGCGGAGAGGATTGGAGGTGCACAATGATCTTGGAAGGGATGTGCTCAACACAGTGTGCCCAGATCGTGTCAAGAGCAGATGATAATCTATTCCTGGGAAGAGGAGAAGTCCAGGAAAACGCTGTCATTCCATAGTTTAGTCAACTTAGGATTTATAAAGACGCTTGTAGTGCCATTTAACTTCATTAAGCAATATCCCTTTCAGTGATTATCACTCATGAAAAAGATAGCTAGTCTACATGGAGTGGTGGATAAAAAGTTGAAAGGTTTTTGCTACAACACGAACCCTGCGCTGGATGTGTTCGGGACAGTGCCAACTAACATCTCAGTGAGAGATCAGAAACCTTGCCATCAGACCCAACAGATTGTTTCCTTACGGGTGGATCAAGTAGACCTTGACAGGGAGTAATGAGCATTACACGGATTTTTACAACTAAGTTCTGCAAACCAAAGCAACTGTGGTCCAAAACGATGGAACTGAAATCACGGACACCAACCAAAACGCACCTGCGTGGATAGGAGACTCGCTTTGCATGATTTACAATGATCTGAAAGTGTCTATAGAAGATTATACTGTAGAATACGCGAACAATTAGGACTTGCGCTTTTACTTTTTGCAACTGCTCACAACTAGTGCCGCTGCAAAGAAGTAACAGGGACGGCTGAAGCTTTGGGTGTACAGCGGTTTGATGATTAGAAATGCTACTCAACACAGCACTGTGAACAAAAAAAGAGGATACCATTAATCAAGGGTGGGAAAACGTTGTAGTTTTCAGGCAAACCCTACCTCATGCTTCTCTAACAGATAAAATTTATATTTCATAGTCCGAATATGAAACTGAATTTTCCAGCAAACTGTTTGCATTTACTGCCGACAAATCACCAATTGGCTGGGCAAAAATCACAATGATCAGGTTTGAATTGCATCTTCGAAAAGTCAAGGTAAATGTCAGGATATAAATATTTCAACTCAGTTTGGCTTTAGAAGGACACAAATACAGTTATGCGATTGAGCAAAAGTGGTTAAAGCTGTACTGGATTCACAGAGGAGTAAGACTGATTGGTATAATGCTGGCACAGAACAAACAAAAACAGAAACATATCTATGTTTGGTCTATCACAACTCTGCAATTGCACGCTTCACCAAGAACCCATTTGGGATGCAAAATCCCAATGTCAAGAGCATCAAACTGCGAGTTGGCGATTGACCAGTTGAAAAAAAAATTATAAGCGAGACAATACCAACAAAATTTTTGGACGCAAGCATCATCAATTTTCTTCACACTAGTGGATCTTTGCTCAACAGTGAAAGTATAGAACAATATCTGGATGGCACTACAATTTATGAACTCATCTTGACAAATGATTCTTTCAAAGACAGTTTTCACTCAATGAAAAAAGTCATGATGAGTGCAGGTATGCAGTTTAGCGCCAACACAACCGAAGGTTTTTTCTGTGGTTGCTTGCCTTATAGAGGAGGGTGTGTTTTGGATGGACCGCACTTTTCAACAAGCGGTCATGGGTGACGTAGTGATCCAAACAGCTAACAAGAGATTAACACCATTTAGATTTGTTTGATATCATCTTCAGATGATGTCCGTGGTCATAAAAGTGTTCACATTTGGGCTGGAGACCAATTTTTGAAAGTAATTCGCAACTTTCCAATGAGAATCTTCGTATTGAACACTCATTAGTCCCATCAGTAGTAATATATGAGCAGATCTCCCTACCAAGTGTTTTTTTGTGGATTAGACCTTGGAGGTTATGCAATGGGTTACGACGTTGGATGAATTCGCCGAGTTTATATTGTATTTCATTTGAGGGGTACTTGAGTGGCATTTGAGTGGCATTTAAGTGGCATTTGAATTTTTTAATTATTTTTTTACTTATTTTGAACTTATATGGCATATAGATTTTGCATGTATGGCATTTGATTTTTTTGATAGTTTTAACATTGTATATAAATGAAAACGTGATAAGATTGTATGGTTATTGGAAGTTAAGATGTCGACAGAGGATGATGTTGAGATGAGACCGATGAATGAAGTTGATACTATTGATGGTACTGAACGTGATATGATAGATGTTTTACCGAGTATGAAGCGTAAAGCGTTGATAATTATGATAATTTTGGTATTTGTCGTAGGGTTTTCCACTTTTGGAGGTGTTACTGAGTTTAGTATGTATGAAGAAGCTATGGAAAAAATACAAAAAGCGAGAAACTCTCCTGTTAGAATCATAAATGAAACTACTGTTGATTGATGAACATCTTTTTATGATGAATGGGAAACCTGAAGATTATGACCCGAGGATGCGATCTCCTTTTACAGCAATGATTGCAGGACCAACTGGATCGGGAAAGACGCAAGCGATTTTTCGAATGATTGAAGCTAGTCAGACTATAGCACACCCTCCACCAACAGAGATTCACTACTGTTATGGAGCCTACCAAAAAGCCTTTGATGATGTATCAGGAGTGATTTTTCATGAAGGCATGATAGATATAACAGTGAGTTTTCCCAGAGATGGTAAAAATCGATGGCTGATAATTGATGATCTCACGGATGAAGTTTCTGGTAAAGCCGATGCTAATGCTTCGTATACAAAACATAGTCATCATTTGAACATAAGTGTGTTTTTTATTGTTCAGAATCTGTTTTTAAAAGGAAATCGTACAATTTCCTTGAATAGTCATTATTTTTTTCTTTTTAAAAACCCTAGAGATGCTTCTTCTATTTCCTATTTGGCTCGACAATGTTTTCCATCAAAAATAAAATATGTACAAGAGGCTTTTGAAGATGCGACAAAGAAACCATACTCTTATTTACGAATAGATACGACTCAACAAACGAATGATCAACATAGACTATTGGGAAATTTTACATCAGTTCTCCCTATGATATTATATGTACCCAAGTAAAAGGATATAAATACAATTACTATTCGCTTCACCTCAATCATATTTTGTTATTCAACGACGCAACACGAAAGCATTATAATGTCTAAAGCTTTGGAGAAAAAATTAACAAAAAATGCAGCTGTGTTGTTATCGCTCAACAATACAACCTTTGCTATTCAAAATTCTGTTATAGCCAAAGCCAAAAGGGAGTTTATTATGACTCTAATGGAATGCGCTAAAGCTATTATAAATGGAACGATACCATTGACATCATCTCAGTATAATGAGTTGCAGCGAAACGTGAAGGATATTAGCGCTTTAGTAAGAAAATCAACGTTAGATGATAAGAAAGCTGTATTGCAAAAAGGAGGATTTTTAGGCGCTCTACTAGGACCTATCATCAGCAATATAGTTCCTGGGTTACTTAAAAGTGTGCTAGGCGGAGGGAGAAGATAAAGATGAAACTCTCAACACGAATGATGCGAAATAGAATGGCGATTTTAGCTCTGGATGATCTGAGTAAGAAAGGAAAAATCGCTATAGTCGAAAAGGCTAACTCAGATTTGTTTCAATCATTGATAGAAAGTGTTAAAAATATTATATTAGGTAATGTTCCTCTTGATTCTGAGCAGTTTATTGAGTTGCAGCGTTACAAGAAGGAGCTACATAAACTTAGTGGTAGAGGGAGAGTTGATGATAAGCGTAAAATTTTGATTCAGAGTGGTAGAGGGAATCTTTTGGATGCTATTATAACACCTATTGTATCTGTTTTATCATCAATAAAAAGATGAATCGTCAGCCTTTAACATTCTCCAGACGTAATTTTATACTCACTGAAGATGAATACTATAGATTAACAGAAAGAAAAGATGATAAAACAGTGGTAAAGGAAGAGAAAACCAGACCTCCATTGTATTATAATCCTATGGAAGCTATAACAGTGAGAAATATGAAGCGAAAGCGAAATGATCTACTGGAAACGGCTTATGATTCTGACTTATCCTCATACGAAAAGTTAGATGAAAATGTTGAAAACCTACGTAGGTATTTGTCTGATGTCAAAAAGATTAAAAATAACCAAAACCAGACACAAAAGGATAGTTGGAATCTCATTAAGAAAAAAAAGACAGAGTCTACTTTTCCTTTGGCCAATAGCACAGTTATTGATAATAAACCTAATGTCTTTTCACCAAATGTTGATAAAGACAATGAGTTAGAATCAGTGAAAGTGGTTGATGATGATGATATTGGGATGGAATTAATAAAAGGAAGGTTGTTTGATACTGAAGACACAACCTTACTAGAAAGTACATTTCTTACTGATGGAGAAGATGAGCACGATAGTGAAAGCGAAAATTTAAAAGATTTTGAAAAAAAGCAGCTGATTTAACAACAAAAAAGAATGATCAAACGATCGCTGTCAGAATGTTGAATAATCTGAGTAAAATTGGTAGATTCGACTCGGAGAAGAACAGACTGAAAATTGGAGAAAATTGGTTGAATCCTAGGACTTCCAAAACTTTACTACGAGACGTTCTAACCGAAGGAGGTAAAATACAATCGGGAAATACCAATTACAGTAGATTTAAAAGCCTGCTAACTGATGAAGGAATCACAACTGTCAGAAAATCCCCGCATCGAACACGTACTCAGAAGAAAAAGTTGGTCGTTCCCGGTACTAATTCATGGACATCGACACGCTAAAAGAGTTGTATTACAATCCTGCATTACATACATCTCTACGAGGAGCTAGAGCTTTACTGAAAGCTCGTAGAAAACGAGAGGGAGAAAAAAGAATCCGTGAATGGTTGAGTGGTGAGGATGCCTACACGTTACATAAAAAAGTTGTAACCAAGTTTAAGCGTCGTCCTACAATTGTAGCTGGAATAGGGGAGCAGCTACAGGTAGATTTGATGGATGTTCGATCTCGAAGAGATGAAAATAATAATACAACATTTTTACTGACTGCTATTGATTCTTTATCTAGAAAAGGTTGGGCTGTGCCGCTCATCAACAAATCAGGACCGGTAGTAGCAAGAGGATTTAGAAGAATACTAGAAGGGGAAAACTATAAAGCTTTACAATCTGATAAAGGTAAAGAGTTTGACAACGTCAATGTCAAGACTCTGCTGGCGGAAAAAAAGATCAAGCGCTTTACAACCGAAAATGAAACGATAAAGGCATCAATGGTGGAGCGTTTTAACAGAACTTTAAAAGAGAAGATATATAGATATTTGACATATAAAGATGACGATAGATACATTGATGTTTTACCAGAAATGGTTAATGCATACAACAACACAATTCATGGTGCTATAGGTACGAGACCAAATGATGTGAATTTTCAAAATCAAGAACTTGTATGGAATCGTGTGTATGAAGGAGGTGAACATAGTTTAACTCAAGAAGCAAAACTAAAGGTTGGGGATTATGTGAGAATAAGTAAGGCAAGAGGAGTGTTTGAAAGAGGATACACCCCGAATTGGACGATTGAGATTTTTATAATCACCGATGTACTTATTGATGAAAAACCTGTTGTATATAGGGTGAAAGATTTAGCTGAGGAGATGATTGATGGTACCTTTTACGAAAAAGAGTTGCAAAAAGTAAAAAAACCCACGATTTTCAGAATTGAAAAGATACTGGGAAGAAGAATGAGAAGAGGTAAAAGACAGATTCTGGTTAAGTGGTTAGGTTATGGAGAAAAGTTCAATGAGTGGGTAGATGAATAGTTTATAAGGAAACAACGCTTGATATAATCATCATACGTTGGGAAAATGTCGATGCTGATAACTTTACCCTCAAACTCTAGTGGTGAAGAGTTTCCTGATAATAACAATTCCGAATTTACAGTGAGACTGTATAAATATTTGGTTATCAATGGCGGTAAATGGGAGGTAGCTCTGCTAGATATGACTTATTCTAATAATTGGAAAAATGTTACCGAAGGGAAAATATATCTAGAAAAGACTAATGTCTCTGGTAAAAGCGAAAAGTCCTTCATCCTAATCGGTAATGGAAGATATGATAGTATAGAGGAGTTGGAGGAGATTATACGAAAGAGAATGAATGAAATGGATTTAGACAAGAAATTCGCCATCTCCTACAACAAGATCACCAACACCGCTTTACTAACTAACAGTGATCCTGATACTGCCATAAGCTTTTCCAAAGATATAGCATATATTTTTGGATTTGAATCAAAAACTACATACCCTCGTGGTAGATACAATAATATCACACCCCCTGATATAAATTCCGGTTTAACATCCCTGTATGTTTATTCCAACATTGTTGATAATAGAATGGTAGGAGATACGAATGTACCTTTATTGAGAGTAGTTCCAGTTCAAGGAAAGAAGAATAGTGTTGTGTATCAAGAATTTAAAAATCCTCACTATGTTGACGCTTCATCACTAAATAGTGATATGATTAAAGTACTTATAACGAGTGACGACGGTCAACGAATACCATTTGATGGTGGAAAGGTTGTGTTGACGGTTCACTATAGAGAGAAAGAATTATAATGAGTTTGGTACGATACACCCCTGAGGATTCAAAAGATTTTTTTGATGAGTACTACAAGATGCAAGCTGGAAATGGAATTGGAGTGTATAGTGGACGACGAGTGATGCCTAATATGGGAGGAAATGGACTTGGTAGTATTTTTTCAAGTTTACTTAAATCTGCAGCACCAATGCTGAAAAGAGGAGCAATTAGTTTGGGGAAAAGAGCATTGTCTGTAGGTGGAAATGTAGCGCGTGATGTCATCGATGGTCAAAGTTTTGCAGCGTCAGCAAAGAAGAGGGGATTGGCAGAGTTGAATGATCTGGGGGGAGATGTGCTCAATGCAGTCCGTCCAGATAGAATGAAAAGGAGAAAAACAAGAGGTGGAAAGAAGAGGAGAGGTGTTGGTAATCGTGGTATATTTTAATAGCAGTAGAATCCGGTATAAAGACAGCTGAGCTTGATATCTATATTCATTAAGCGGTAAAGCTTCAAGCATTCATCACTCGCAAAAGATGGCTAGCCTAAATGGAACAACAGGTAATAAGTTGGAAGGTTCTTCCTACAACATAAATCCAACGTTGGATGTATTTGCTACGGAACCAACAAACATATCGGTAGAAAGATCGGAATATGTTGTCATCAGACCTGATAGGTTAGATCCTCATGGTAGTATTGAGTTAACCTTGTCAGGGAGCACTGAACATTACACAGATCTTTACAACTCGTTTCTGCAAGTTGAAGCCACGGTTGTTCAAGATGATGGAGCCGATATTGCAGGTAATGATAATGATGCGGTTGTGTGGATGGGGGATTCAATGCATGCATTATTCAGTGAGTTGAAAATGTCGATAGAAGGAACCACCGTTGAATACGCTAACAACTACGGTTTACGCTCCTACTTTTCACAACTACTCGAAAACAGTGCAGAAAGAAAGAAATATCAAGGTAAGATGGAAGGATGGTTGTATGATGATTCAACTAGCAAAGACGGTACTGATCACAAAACCACTGATAAGAAAAAGAGGAGAGCTCTAATCATAGGTGGAAAGACAATAGAATTAACTGGAAAACCTCATCTCGCATTATTTCAGCAGAAAAAACTAATAATACCAGGTCCTACTATGCAGCTGGAGTTTGAGCGTGCCTCTGCCAAACTAGCTTTGTTTGCTGCGAATGAGTCGCCTGCAGGAGGGGCAAAGATTAGAATTGATAAATTTGAACTTCATCTTTGTAAAGTTAAGGTGAATCCTACAATACAAAACTCCCAACTCAGTTTGGCATTGGAAGGTCACAACTACATTTATCCTGTTGATCGAAAACGGATAAAACTATATGGAATTCGTGCTGGTGTTGCGCAGATCGACATCACTTTGGAAGAAAACAAACAAAAACCTAAACAAATTTATTTAGGTTTAGTTAATCACAACGCAATGAACGGACGTTTCGCCTTGAATCCATATAGAATGCAGCATGCTAGTGTTGATAGTATTGTATTGAGAGTTGGTGATTGTCCAATTGGAAGGAGATTTGAACCAAATTATGCTAGAGGAATTTTTGGAAGAGAATATCATCAGTTTCTACACGCTACCGGAACTTTGCTTGAAGGCGATAGTCTTGGTATTACGAAAGAACAATACCTTGATGGTACTACACTTTATGGATTTGATTTGACTGGTGATTTTCTTAAAGAAGGTTTTCACTCTATGAAAAATGTCACAACAAGTGTGGAAATTCGTTTTAGCGCTAACACGACGGATGGATTATCCCTGGTAGCATACTTTGTAAAAGACGGTGTGTTGGAGATGGATAGCATTCTTCAATTAACTATCGGAGGCGATGCAGTGCTTTAAACAGAAAGTTACAGATGAATACCATACAAATTCATTCGATCTTATCTTCAGACGTTTTATGTCAAAGCGTAGGGATTCATGTTGGAGCTAGAGAACAGTTTTGGAAGCAAATTTGCAATTTTCCAACAGGATGTTTCGTATTCAACACCCATTATTCTCATCAACCCGGAGAGCATTGGTTGGCTGTGTACGCTAATGATTCAGAGGTGGATTTTTTTGACTCGTTTGGACGTTCTGTTTCCTTTTATCCGGATCTAAATGAAATACTAAGTATTCATGGAGGATATGAAACAATACGAAGTAATGAAACACAACTACAAAATTTTTTGTCAACTGTATGTGGCGACTATTGTGTATACTTTTGTTTACTGAGAAGTAGAGGATGGAGTATGGATGAAATTGTTAGAAGTTTACGAGACATAGGAGATAGTGAGATGAGAGATCACTCAATACGGAGATTTATCATACAGACCTATCCTAACTTCGAGTTCATAGAAGATAATACAGTAGAAGGAATAGATGGTGTACATATACAAGGAACTAATTTACTAAGTAAATTGTTAAAATAAATTATTATAATTGATTTTTATTTGATATAACAAATATAATGAATAAAATACAACTTATCTCATTATTTGTGCTAAACACTACAGAACCTATAAAAACTATTATTTTGTAATGTTTCAAGCAAGAAGTAAATAAGATCTTCTCATTTTCTTCCTCAGGAGCGCTCTTTAGTTATATCTAAAAGACATAGTAACTAATGACTCTATCATACATAGTTATATGAATTAATTTTACAAAAATACTTCAGATCTTTCTTTAAATAGATATGAAACTTACCATCATAGAAGACGAGTCACATCCTTTGTGTTATCGATTAAGACTCTGATATGCTGTTCTGGACAATTCTCTTTTTCATTTTCATCAAAGTAGGAGAGACAGGTGTGCTGCAGCGAAGTATCAAACAGTTCTGAGACTTGAATGAAAGCTTGAAGAGCTGAGAGTAGAATGATGTCGTAGGAAATCATGTTGTTCGTATTTTGTTTCAGTCCTCTGAATACGATTACACCACTTTTTTCCGCCACCACAGATGAAGCTATTTGAGCAGGGATGCTAAGATCTCCAATCAATAGCTCTCCTTTCACCATACATCTGTAATTAGCCACTATAACATCAGCAGTCTTGTTCCAACGAGTATCACATTTTCTTAGCATTCCAGGATTCTCATAAGCTATAACACTTCCTGTCGGAAAATCGTGTAGGTGAGCAACACTGAAATAAGCCTGTATTTGTCTCAAACTCTTGCCATACAATGAGTTGAATGGATCGTTGATCTTTCGATTACATCCATGAGATTCAGCAGTACGAAAAATCGCATCTCCTGTCTTTCCTTCTCCCATATAAATTAAAACAATTGGACGTGTTTGCTTAGCTTTATTAACAAGCAGTCCTATTTCGGTTGAAACATCACTCTTCACCCGAGTTATCTTCTTATCCTTTCGGTAGTTGTAAATCATGGTGCACTTTGATTCATCACGAAATTCAACAGACAACACCTCCATAACTGTTGGTACTGGTAGTTCGCGGATTTCCATGGATTCTTCAAGTTTTTCTAGACTATCTGGAGAGAGAGAGTTTATTAACCCAGCGCTCTTGTAGGTGAGAGTGGTTAGTTCATTACTTCCAGCATCTTGAAAGGGTATTCTGGTGTGACGAAAAAGCGTTTCATCTCCAACATCTGTCAAAACTAGTTTTTTGCACTTCGAGCCAGTTTCATTATCATCTTTTGTCAAATCAAAAAAAGATCGTTTCCTCATCGATGTTCTTTTTGAAGACAGCTTGTTAGTAGGAGATGTGAATGAAGTAAAATCTTGTTGGGATTCTGGTTCATCAACCACCAATTGACTTTCTGCCATATCAAAGATAGGAGAAGGTGATGGGGAAAGGGTTTGCTGGGATCCTGCTTCTTCATTCATCTGTTGACTTCCTTCGTCTTGAGTATTCATTCTAAAAAAACAAAACATTTTGTTTAATTTTTCGTAATTAATTTTAAAAGATCATAAAGGTCATAAACCTTCAGCTAGTAGTGTTAGCTAACAAAAAATAAATATTTTTACTCTTACCTTTATAAAGAAGATGAGCTCCTAGTTGTTGCAATGAAAGATTTAGTAGATGTTGCTTCTCCGCTAACCGTTGTAGAACTGGATGCTTTCTGTGTGAAAACAGTGGCTCTTAAATAGGTAAAGTTGCACTGATTAAATCCTATGAATCAACATTTTTTCACGCGAATACAACCCAATGCTTTCGCGGGAATAAATAATTTATTTTCACGCGAATGGAAACCGTTGCTTTCGCGGGAATAACAATTTTATTTGCACACGAATACAAACCAATGCTTTTGCGGGAATAAATAATTTTGTTTCACGCGAATAGAAACTGTTGCTTTCGAGTGAATGAATACTTTATTTTTACACGAATACAAACCAATGCTTTCGCGGGAATAAACATTTAATTTTCACGCGAATGGAAACTGTTGCTTTCGCGGGAATGAATACTTTATTTTCACGCGAATACAAACCGTTGCTTTCGCGGGAATAAATATTTTATTTTCACGCGAATACAAACCAATGTTTTCGCGGGAATAAATAATTTATTTTCACGCGAATGGAAACCGTTGCTTTCGCGGGAATAAACATTTTATTTTCACGCGAATAGAAACCAATATTTTCGCGGGAATAAATAATTTATTTTCACGCGAATGGAAACCGTTGCTTTCGCGGGAATAAACATTTTATTTTCACGCGAATACAAACCAATGTTTTCGCGGGAATAAATAAATTATTTTCACACGAATGGAAACCGTTGCTTTCGCGGGAACAAACATTTTATTTTCACGCAAATATAAACCAATGTTTTCGCGGGAATAAATAATTTATTTTCACGCGAATACAAACCAATGCTTTCGCGGGAATAAACATTTTATTTTCACGCGAATACAAACCAATGTTTTCGCGGGAATAAATAATTTTATTTTCACGCGAATGGAAACCATTGCTTTCGCGGGAATAAAAAATTTATTTTCACGCGAAAACAAACCAATGCTTTCGCGGGAATATATACTTTATTTTCACACGAATGGAAACCGTTGCTTTCGCGGGAATGAAATTTTTTATTTTCACGCGAATAAAACAGGGATATTTCACGCGAATAACACTATTCTGATAGAGTTTTCGCGTGAGTGTTTTTAATGGCTATAAGCTAAATGAGTAGGAGTGGCTTATACTATATAAGAACAGCTCTCTCTGCATAGAAATCATTCTCTCCAGCAATGAAACATCAACTACTACAGCTGATTTCATCAACTACTACAACTGATTCATCAACTGCTACAACTGATTTCATCAACTACTACAGCTGATTTCTTGGTGATAAGGTAAGAATTAATAGAAAAATTACTTAATAAAAGTTAAAATGTAATTATTTTACAACACTGTTTAATCATCATATACTAATACTTAACATTTTATTTTAGTTCATTATGAGTTCAAAAAGATACACAATCAAAGACTACCTTCCAAAGATATATCATAGCTATATTAAAGAAAATGTTGAAGTACAGGAAAATATTGGATATCGCTTGACATTACAAGCTATATTATTATGTATGACACAGCATTTGCTAACTGTAGCTTCTTTACATGGAGAACTTTCACCGATACAATACCGACCATACACTACACATAAATACGTTGACAATTCAGTAGAAATATTTAAGCTTATGACTAAAAACAATTTTCAAACAGTTGTAAAAATGTCAAAAACTGTCAGTATTAATGATTACTTAAAGAAAATTCAAAGAAAAGTGTGGAATAAAGAGCTCACTCAAAAATTGATTTCAATACAATGGACTACTGAATTATTATATCATTTTCAATCAGATATATGTAGATACATACAAACGGATGAAAATCTCTCATCATCCATTTTTTCATTTGAAATGATATTGGAACTATTTCAAGCTCACAATATTTAATATGTTCTCTTTATGTATCCCTACTTATTATACAATAAATGTACATATTCACATATTGTTTCATTTTTTAATCAATGTATTTATTCAATGTAGATGTATCTCCTCTCTCCTCTCTCTCCTCTTTTCCTCTCTCCTTTCTCTCAAGATGCCATATGAGTTCAAATTATGTGAAAAAAGTATCAAAACTTAAATGCCAAACATTCAAAATCTAGCTGCCATATGAGTTCAAATCAAGTAAAAAAATAATCAAAACTCAAATGTCACTTAAATTCCATTCAAATGCCACTCAAATACCTCTCAAGTAAAATACAATATAAACTCGGCGAATTCATCCAACGCCGTAACCCATTGTCTCAACTCCAAGATCAAATCCATAAAAAAACACTTGGTAGGGAGATCTGCTCATATATTACTACTCCCATCAACCTGGAGAACTTTGATTGGCTGAGTAGGCTGATAATTATGGTGTGAATTTCTTCGACTCATTTGGATCACCCATAACCTTTCACCCAGCTGTAAGTGATTTGCTGAGGATATAAAGAGGAAAATCTCAACACAGAGTAATGAGACATGGGTGAAATTTTTTTTTTAACTGTATTCAACCATTCCGATGTATTCTTTTGTTTACTGTTAAGCGTAAAATGGACTTTGGTTAAAATTGTGAGAAGTTTGCGAGAGACAGGCGACACTCGATACGAAGATTTGTCCTACAAACTCATCCCAGCTGTGAATTTACACTAGACAACACCCTAGAAGGATTTGATGGAGTACAGGCACAAAGAACCAGTCTGCTAAGTAAATTGCTCGGGTAAGTTGTAATTTTTTTATATGATAAATTAAATCGTTATTAAATACAAATTAATATAGTATTTCTCTTGATTACTATAAAACGTATGAAACTAGTGAGTAATGCCCTAAGTTTATTTTGAGCTCATTTCCTACTGGGCACAAATAAGAATCTCTCTATCCCTCTCTCTCAGGAATCATTCTTTAGTTAGATCTGAAAGACATAGTAAATCCTTGGATTAGTGTACATTGACATAGGACTCAGCTTACAGAATACTTTTGACTTTGTGGTAAAACAAATAATACTAACCATCAGAGATAGTGAACTGCCTCCCTTGAGTTAACGATCAGGCTGTTAAACTGTTGTGTTTGATATTGTTGTTGTTTGGCAGCATCAAAGTAGGTGGGAAAGAAACAATGTCGCGTAGTATCTAGCAGATCAGACCCTTTAATGAAGGCTTGAAGAGGCATGTGCAGGGTGACATGGTAGGAAATTGGGTTGTCTGCAGTTTGATTCAGTCCTATGAATAGAATAACTCCATAACTTCCCAAAATAAATGTCAAATCTATTTGAGGGAGAATGTAGATATCTCCAATTAGTAGTTATCCATCTATCAAGCATGTGTATTTAGCCACAAGAGTATCGACAGTCTTATTCCACCGAATGTCGGATTATTTTTAGCATTTCCCGGTTTTCATAACAAATGACACTATTTGGTCGAAAATCACACAGGCTACCTACGGTGAAGCAAGCCTTGATCTGTCTCATATTATTGTCCGTCAACACGTTGAATGTATCCTTTAACTTTAAAAAACTACCACATCCATCAGCAGCGTAGAAAATTGTTTCTCCAGTCGGTCCCTCGCCCATGTCAATAAAAACTGCTGGACATAATTGCTTAGCTTTTTTAACGAGCAATCCTATGCCACTTGTAGCATAACTCTTCACTCTCTTTGTCTTCTTATTCTTTTGATAGCTGTAGATGATGTGCACATCGCTTCATTACAAAATTCAATTCTAAACACTTGCATCACTGCTGGTACCGATAGATCTCTAGTTGCTACAAATCTTTTAATGCTGTTTCATCGAGTTGGTGTCACAGTACTCGGCAGAGAGGCACTTTTGTAGGTTTGGGCAATCAAGTTGTTGTTTTGGACAACCTGCCAGGGAATTTTATTTCTTAGGATCATAGAGTTCTGTTTGCTGGGGATTTGCATTCTCTTGTTGCAGACGGGAGATGATGGTTACGAAAAAATTCCGTGGGTCTCTGGTTCTTCAGTTATCAATTGACTTTCAGCCTTTTGACTATCCATTCTGAAACAGAAACAAAATGTGATTTACTTCTTTCCTTAACGGCGGAGAGTTATCCTAGTAGTTGCAGCAGATGTTTTTTCTTCAGTCACTGTTGTTTGAGTGGATGCTTTATGTGTAAAGACAGTGCTCTTATATAGCTAATGTTGCACTGATTGACCCGATTTATTTGCGCAAAAGTATGGATATGTTATAAAGGGATGTTTGCGCCACAAAAACTTGTTTATTTTCTCGTAAGTCTTCATATTTTATAAAGGGATTTTTTTTGCGGCGAGAAATTGTTTCTACTTGCGCGAAACCCTTTATACAGAATAAAGGATATTTTGAGCAAAGAAAACTTGTTTATTCATACAAAATTCCTCATTTGTCATGAAAGCTTTTTTTGCACAAAATATTCTGCAAAATTTTCCAAAAAAACCCTATATGTTACAAGTGGATTTTCGAACAAAGAAAACCAGGTTATTCGGGTGAAAAAAACTTATCTAATTGCATCAAAATCCTTATATTGTGGGGGAATTTGGTAGTTGCTATCCCCTGACACAAGTTAGCAGTTGTGCACCCTTACTTGAAGACTGGACAAGCCTAGACAAGGACAGAGCATAGTAATTAGCAGAGACTGCTGCTAAAAGAAGGCAAAGACTCCACCCACTGAATACCTCAAGCGACTCTATTGGACAGTAGACAATCCGAGCAATTACATTGGCTAATTACACACACGCTTGAATGATCATGTTATAATGTATTGATATGCCTTTTATTATAAATTGTGATGTTGGAGCCAGAGAGCTCAGAAATAAATAACCCTTATATTTGTGAACACTTCTCTCTTGACTTGGAATACTTGGAGTTGCAGTAGTCTCTGGCAGGCTTGTATACCTGTCAGGACTGTTGGAGCAGATCTTACCCCGTTATGCCAGTATTGACTGGGTAGCTAGGGAATTGTACAGGGCTAGCAAGGCAGGAGTTAAGTTCTCGCACAGCCAGCAGTAGTTGTGTCCAGTAGTGGACGGTGAAATCCATTACCATTTATCATAAACGGATTTTGTGTGGGTAAGTTGTTTCAATCCAATAGGTTTTTTTACAAGTCATAACGTATTTATTCTGTTAGCATTCTCATTGGTTGTAGGGTCAATCGGTGCAACCTTGACCAATTACGAAGCACTGCATTTAAATCTAAGTGATTAAATCCAGCAACAACATCAGAAGAAACAACATCTAAGACAGCATCCATTACACAACTACCAGGAGGAATTTCAGCAGTAAGGCAACGATTATTAAGTACTAATTTGACACTGGTTGAAAAATGAAAACCTCTTTTAGTTAATATCTCACCTCAATTTTTATTATCCTTTCCGTATATTTTTTTGCTTTTTAAACTAGATAAACATGTCAGCAAAGACAGAAACATTATATGAGAAGGTTTACTTCAGGAGATATGTCATAAATACGTAAAACACCAAATGATTCTTCGAGGGGGAGTCAACCTACATAGTTACATTTGAAGAAATGCTATTTTGCGTTACACAACATATGCTGAATATGATATAATGACATGGAAAAATTTTTATGGAATAACATAACTGTAGTACGTGTCGGCAACACAATGTGGTGGAATTGTTCATGGAGACAAACAAAAACACTCTGAATCTAGTTTACATAAGATACATATTGTAAATAGTAATATCCATTTTAAAAAAACTCAAAAAGACTGCTTGGGTAAAAATGCCTTTTCAAAATGTAATTAAACGGAGATTGACTAAAAAGTTTTGGGGTGAGATCCAAACCCAGGTCACCAAATACCTACAATTAAATTCTAAGGTAAACACTTTGATAGGTTATTTGGAAAAGTTGGTGGAACTTTTCAAGGCTTATGTAAGATGTTTGTTTGATGTGATAATGTTATACAATAGCACGACACTTTGTCTTTTTACAATACTTAATCCCCAACAAATATAAATCATTATACAAACTAATAAAAACTGCTCCTGCACAATATATAGTTAGTTAAATGAAGGGTTTGCAGGTAGAGAAGAACAATAACGCACGCCCACTCATCACTACTTTAACTCCAAGAAGAGGGTTACTCGACATGCGGTGATGACATGTCTAGAGGTAGATCAGGTCCATTTAAACAAGTACCTGAAAAGGCTATAATTACAAAATCAGGTATTTAAATGATTATGTTTGTTTTCACGGGTAAAGAGATATACAACTACAAATATCCAAAGAGATGGCATAACACTGTGATGTTAATGGTGCTGATGATAGCGCTACAGAGGGGAGTGAGAGGGAACAACGGGGGGTTCAGAGAGTGAGGAGGACAAGGTAAGCGATAGTTTTCCCACCGTAGTGAGATAATGGTTAGGTGGTGAGCAGAGATGGGGTGTGAAAGGTTCAGGGAAAGAGGTTGAGAGTAGGAAGAATGCGCTAGATATGAGGTCTATGTTATGCAGGGCTGGCCACAAAGCGAAGGACTGTCCTCAGCTCGTGTACAACCGTTTCAAAGAGCCAAGTCATTGGGCTCGCAGTTGTCCGCATGAGATATGTCAGTGTTGTGGTGCTGTGGGTCACAGGGATAAAAAGTGTCCAGAGGGCAATGAAGTGTTTCATGGCATTACAGGCAATTATCGCAGGTATGTATGGTGTGTGGCTTTGATTTTCATCCCCCAGTATTTAGGCTTGACATATGATTTAAGGCTAGTGCTTCAGCAAACCATGATTAGTTAGGCTTGATTGCACTCAATGGTATGATGTCAGCTTGATTGCTCACCGAATTTATCAAAGGGAGGTATGTTGGATATCCTGTTTGTGTCTTACAAAAAGTTTCAGGTTATAAAATAGGTTCTATCGGCATTGACCTAACAAGGAATATGGGTACAACACGGGTTACGTGGATGACTGACATCATCCAGATAATAGTGGTTTACTTGAGCTGGAGTTTACTAGTGAGTGGATGTGTTGTTTGCTTCTTTATGAGCCCTTATCTAACAAGTACAACTGCAAACAAAAATAATGACAACAAAAAGTAGTCAATAACAAGGTAGCCTTTCAGGCTCTTGTGATGGCTGGTGAAAATAAATAGGCACTTGGAACCAGGAGAACCTTCTTGGCCTTACATACCATGACAGCAATCTGCTCCTTCATCACAACTAGCATAAACTCCAGTGCCAGAATCTGATAGAACAAGGTCTACTGAAATTGCTAGAACTCTTCAGTATTATGGTGACAGTTGATAAGTAATTATTTCACTGAAAAGAAGTTGCTAAAATCTGAGAGATTTCCTCTCAACACTGCAAAGTTTTTGGGCAATAATAAAATCCAAATTTGATCAAAAAAGTAACTGGATTCTATTTGCTGATATTATCGATGGTTCTAACCTAGCTGAGGGCGGTGTAAATATGTTCTCCCAAAAGCTGAGAGAGCCCCTCTCAGGACCACATCGGTAGCATTGGCAGAGCCCAACATTTCTTGACAAGGCAACCGAATCATATTGTTATACTTCAGTTTTAGCTACTTAGTTTGTGTTGTAGCCCTTCAGAACCTACAACTAGCTCACCTGTCTGATAAATATATGATAAATGGTATATACAAAGCATATATCTGTACATTATCATCGTAATAAATTTTTTGCAATTTTTATGACTTTTGCATGTTATTTAAAAGAGAATAGTATAGGATGGCATTCGAAAAAAAAGGAAAACCACCGCAAAGCATTGAGCAAACATGACCTAACCAAGCTTCAGAACTTGTAAGGGCTCAAATTGAAGCGTTTTTAGATACACCCAGTTGGAATTGGGAACATCAACAAAAAGTGGATCTAACAACTGAAGAAGTTCCAACACGAAAATAGACAGTAACTAAAAAACTTACTCAGTTCTACAGCTTCAAATAATGAGTGAAGCAAAATCGAACAACAGCAGCAGCATCAAAGAGTTTTGACTATTCCTGACAGCAAAAGTACTGTGAAGCAACAGAAAAAAAACCATTGCATTGTCGAAAAGTGGTAAAACTCAGAAAAAACAGTGTTGACGACAGTGAAGAAACGATCTTTAGTAGCACTGACAGCAGTAATGGCGATGATGGCAATCGTGACGATGATGACGATGTTGGCGATGATGGCAATGATCGCGATGATGGCGGTTTTGACAGTGGTGGTGGCGATGATGAGGATTTTGGTAGTGATGATGGTAAAGCTTTAACAGAATTGTTTAATCCCAAGGGTTTCACACAATTACCTCAGAATGCTTTGCTTTCGTGTAGTAAAATCTCGAGTTACTGCAATGGTAAAATGAAATTGTACTCATCTAGTGCATTTCACCTTTTACGCGGTTAAAAGTGAATACCATATCATTTTCATAATGGCTACAGATAAGGTGTTAAAACTGTTGCGCTTGATCAAGTTTTTTATGGTATTGTAAATAAATCATTTCCAGTTACATCAACTTTTAATAAGTAGTTGTAATTGAGGTTCCGTCATCAATTGAATGACTAAAGCTACGCCTTTAAATTTGGATGTCAAAGTTTTTTAGTAACTGTCAAATATGCATCATAACTTACACTATAGATATGTTATGTTCAACCACCACCGAATGTTTTAGGTGGAGTCAAATGTCTTACCAACGCTCATAGCACATTAGTATCAAGTACTCATTAAATCACTGCATATCATGTTCAAACCAATGATCTAACCAATGCTCAAACCTATACTCAAACCAATTTACTTCAGAATTCATTCCGATGTAACAATCTAGTGCAAAAGAAAATAAATGTAACAAACATTTGCACAATGGTTTAGTTGCTTTCAAATTACCAGCAGCCACAAGCACAAAGAAACACACCCACGCACGAACACACACATACAAACAATTTTAACTACTCAGACATAACTGTCAAGAGTGCTGTCCAAACAATATATAGCAATATAAACTCACGTTTTCACTGTAAAAACTAACAGAAAATACTTTTCGCAATATTTTCACATTTGATTCTCATACCTTTACTTTATAAACTTTTTAAAACATATGTAAAAACCTACCCCAAACACACTTTTAGGCTCTTAATATTCTACTTCTTCACTAACCTCTCACATTTCATTCTTTCTTACTCTAAGATCTCATCTTGTGATAACATATTTTCAAACTAATAGAACTTTCATACTTCTCTTAAAATTCCTAAACTTCGCATTCAGTTACTCTAGTTTTGCTCCTACTACATTACTTCTACTAGGGTTCCCAAACAAAGTACAAAGCTCAATAAACCACACTACTGTTTTGTATATGCGCCTAAAGCAATCTTAATAACAATGCAAGCAATTGCTGTATTTGTAGAGCATATTATTAAAATGAAAATTTAATAATATAAGAACATCGTTGGTCACACACAATAGGGTGGACGAATAGCAACACAATAACTTGTTGTGAGTGCATCCCCATACCTTTGTTTCCTGTTGGCTCTTACCATTCATTCCACCGTAACTGCTACTAATATTAGCGAAGTTTGTTTCCCCGACTGCCAGCTAGTCGGCATTCTATGCCAATCTAATAAAATAGCATTTTGGAAAAAAGTGCGTGTTGAGTCATTTGGTTAATAAAGTTATTTGGTTGTTTGGTTTGGTTCTTGGTTACTATACTAACCAAGGAAAACTTTAATAAATTGAGATTTTGGATTCACTTCGATTAACTAGTTAATGGAATTGAATCAAAAATCCGAATTTATTAATGTTTTCCTTCAATTTTACAGTTTGAAGTCATAAAAATTGTGTGCTTGTTTTCTTTCAATGCATTTTTATTGTCATCTTAGTAGCCTGATTACGGTGCAAAATGTAAAACAAGCAAACTTTTCACGAACTAATATGATCATGATTCCCTACTATAGAACAGAATTAAAGGCAATCAGCTAAACACTTTGCCGAGTAGTAAGATACGTTGTCAATAGACGGATATTTATTGCAACAAAACAATCAACAGATTAAGTGGAATATGAAATAATTGCTGGCTCATTTAACCACAAACACAAATTAACCATCACCATCACCATGCTGAAGAACTGAACATGATGAGCTAAACTTGGAGAATTCAGCTTCTACTTAGGTAAGTTGCTGCAAATTCATATGTTTATTTAGTGATAAAGAACTTGTATTGGACTCAGTAGCGTCTTGTCTAATGGAATTCTCCTTTATTTGGTATATGTACGTTCTCTTTAGACTTGGGTTGTCTGGAAAAAAAACAACATTGGTTTAAATTTTGAAGGGAAATATATCATAGTTTTTTTTGTTAATAAAACCCTCTATTTTCTGCATTACCACAGTGTCTGTTGAGTACTTCAGGGATTGACAAAAATAGCTACTCAAGCGCATGTTAGTATTGGTTTTAAGGTCAAATGATTCTAGCTTGCCGACTATGACTACCCTATGGCCATTACAACAGCCTTTTTTGTCTGACAACTCAGAAGTTTTTGTTGCAACTCACAGAATTTCAGCAGAAAGAAAATATTGACTCAAGTTGAAATACGTTATTTAGTATATAATAAGTTCTTCAGCAAATATATTGAAGTTATTGATCTATTGTAGTTTTATATCAAACAAATTTATCATAAAACTTAGTACTGTGCATTTTTTTCACATTCATGAAAAAGCAAAAACTGAGAATTATTTGTGTCAAATTTATTTCAGGGTAATACCTCTGCCAATTGCCAAATGGAGACCGTTCACTTCTACTTATATCCCTCCTTGAGTTCCTACAAATGGAATGAGTCACATCTCATCTTTGGCATTATCAGCACAGAGAACTAACCAGCTCAGTCTAACAAAGTTTTAAAACATGAAAATGCATTAAATTTTACTTGAACTTTCTATTACACTCTTGATAAAGCTTATTCAATCTTTAGGTTCCGTTATTTGCACCAAAAAAACGCTACATACATCCCAACACGATGGACAATTCTCTCTCAGAAGCATGATTTCATAAGGAGCAACAGTACAATTATCTTTGATCGACTTTGATACAATTATTTCAAGGAAAATGATGGAAGTACAAGGAAACAAAGAAGTTCACTTTTTATTGATAAACCAGTTCTAGTAGCATTAACATTTGATTTCCTTCCAAAATACTAGTTAGTTAGAATAATGGCCATCCACACAAATTACTCTTTTATGATTGAAAATACTTCACATCGAAAGCCTCTATGGTTTATTAGAGCATTTCCATTTCATAATGCGTGTATAGGACCGGTGCTCAGTTGCCCCAGTTTACCTAAGATCTACACATATTTAAAGGTTTTGAGGTGTTGAATAAAAAATGAGTTAATACATAATCTTTATTCACAAACGAGGAAACCCTTTAATGAAATGTATTTATAGAATAGTTGTTTATGAAAACATTGTGGATCAAATCTCTTGATCACACTAGTGCCACATAGTCCAAGCTGAGGAAACATGGAAAGTACAATAACACTAACAGAAGGGCAGGTAATTGATACTGTGTCATCCATTGGTGTATCGGACATGTATTCTTCCCCTACCTGTTACCTTATTTCTTTCTAAGCTGTTTAAAATGTCTAACCCGTTTAAAATCCCAAGAGATAACGTGCATGTGACAGAACTAAAACAAAACAAATTATACATTTTCAATTAAAGATCTCCAAAGTGTCTGAAAGTCAAATCCAACTAAATATATCTGTTGGCAACTCCACTCTCTTCCACCCCTGTCTTCTTCGCCTTCCGTCCCTATATAGTACTGTAATGGATGTTATATGGAGTGGCCACTGCACTGGCTAGCTGCATTTGTCACTTGCTGGCTGCAAGTCGGAATTTATTTTTTACTAATGTTATTGACCACACAGGCAGTTAGACACTGGATGCACTAGCTTAACAAGCTTTCGCTTGCTCAGTTAATGGCGCTGTTTACTGTGGCTGAAGAAGATTTTAGGCTAGGGAACTCTTCTCCAACTACTGAAAACCAGGTACGGAGTTGAACTGCAAGGCTGGCTAAGTACCAATGTGCCAGTTCAATCACAGGCAATTGACTGATTATTAATGCGCCAGGTTATGATTTATGGGTTTCAAGTTTTGTATTATAATATTGGATGATTTTTATAGCCAATCAGGACCTTATTATTTCAATTGCTTTATTTGAATAACTACTTTATAACTTTGTGGAAAAGCCCAGAGAGGCAGAGCAGGTGTAGAATTTGTACAAGAAGGTTACCTGTAGACGTATTGTGGTAGATTTTGATGGAAGTTGTTAGTAAACGGGTTGTTTGCTATTCACCCTTGCGAGACAATGCGCTAGACTTCAACTCACAGCGTTCGATAAATAGCTGTTTGGCTGGAAAGTCTTACTGTACCGGTGGCATAGTGTGCAGGGCTGGTAGTGACCTCTGCAGGGCCGGTATTGACCCCTTACCAACCCGGTATAGCTGTACCGGGCCGGCACAAGATGGCCGACATAGAAGAGAATCTCCAAAAGTATGCAGGAACTCAGTAAAGGTCAGGAACAGGAAGTACCCTTTCCTAGATTACCGACTTCATGGACCCTACTCTATCTACAGCCTGGGAGCCTTGCAGGACCACGCTGATTGGACAATAGGAGACAGGTCTTCGCCCTTAGCCACTTGGCACCTCCATTATTTAACCTTATTGCATTGTTTGATTGGTTACTTATTTATATAATTGTTTGTATTGGCTAGTTTGCTTCCTGTGCTCTAGCTGTTATATGTTTTGTACCTCTTAGCTCTCCTATAAAAGGAGAGCCCTTTGTCTTACTCTTTGCATTCTTTCTCATGTTGCTAACCTAGAGGACTAAACACCCTCTAGCACCTTGTCGTTGAGAATATAGCCACTTGTACATGTACAAGCACTACGCTGTATTGTTTGTCTGAGCCATGGGCTCTTGCCTTACCAGGTAATTCGGTTACCCTGCACAGTTGTCACTGTCGCACAGTACAGTGTCCCCTCTGGAGAGAGGTAGAATACTTGGGAATAGTGGATGTCCGTGGTAACAGACTGGAATCCATTACAGTACATTGCTTACAATAAATACATAGTTATTTGAGCCGCTAGTAGTTCGTTTGATAGGTTGCCTGTTTGGTTATCTGTCTACTGCATGCTGTAGATGTTATATCTCTCTGCACGCATATAGACAAGGTAAATCTGCTCAGGGAAGATAGAACTATTTCTAGTGTAGCCGACTTTTGGTTGCTAATAAGTAAACAACTGCATTACTTATCCATTTCTACAACTCAGTAATCGTTCTCTAGTCACTGTTTGGCAAAAGTGAGACAAAATCCTTTTACAGTACTCCTTAGACTTCACTTAGAATCAGATTTTTTTTGCCCCGCTTGTAACATGTTAAGTTGAACCGAAACAGTATAAGGTGCTAAGCCGGCCAAGTATCTAACACAGAATCACCAGTATATGATATAAGCAGTTTGTCCCGAGACAATTTCTAGACCTAGTTAGCTTGAAAACCTGGAAGATTGAAGCCTGAAGTCCTGTGGTCTGTGATACCTATCTATATGCTTAGAAGAGTTTTTTATCATTGAAAGTAGAGTCTAGGATGAAGAATAACCGGTGCCTTACATAAAGGAGGCACTTCCACCTCTCAGCAATACTGTCAGGCGCAAGGTTTTGAGACTTTCACCCATGCACTTGTTAAATAATTGGCTGGTATTGTTTACTGTATATTTTTTCATATCGTTGTATTGGTGTACAACTTTTTATATTGAGTGTAAAGCTCGATTACCACTCATCGAGTTTTGCTGAGCGATCTGCATATGCACCAAAACTACTCAAGCATCAACCATGCATCAATGCTACCCCGCGAAAGCAGAGTGACTGCCAAGGCAAGTTGAAATCTTTAAACTTTGCGGCCGATAGCGTGGCATCCATATGAGTGTGAACAAATTTGCTGTAAGATTGCGGCTACTTATAGCAAATGACATCTACCGCTTGCACTGGACATTGGCAGTATCTGTTATGAAATGTAATGCTTCATTAGCTCTTACTACGTTATATTAATTTTCAAATGAATCGTCAATCATTTATAAACACCAATCATTTTTCCCCACAAATACATATTTTAATGCTAAACTTATAAGGAAAAACTTACTCACTGTTATTACTATTAGAATTATTTATTATTATTGTAGTCGTTCATATAAGACTGATGTAAAATAACCACTATTCGTTATTTTTTTTTTTTTAGTACGTTCAGAGAATCTACAACACTAATGCTCCGCATTTTTTCTTCCTTTCACTATTTTATAGAATCTAAAGTAGTGTTGCGCTTTTTTATTTTTTTCCTGCTTTTTCTTTTTGTTTTTTATGTTATTTTACTGCACACTAGATACTTTTTTTAAAAAAAAATAAACTGTTATAAATAAAGCAACACTTTTTGCGTTTTATTATTCCGGTATTGGGTGTTGAAGTAGGTAAGTTACATAGATCCAAAACGTTACAGAACACAGCGTTTCTAATGCGCAAAAATGTCCAAATTTATCCACAATGGCCTTGAAAAATTGAAGCAGCTCGAGGAAAATTTACAAATGCTTAGTTACTCATCTTTGAATGTAAATTGATGAGAAAAAAAATTCTAAACCAACACTAGCTGGCCATCTTGGTTTCCGACAAAAATTACTTTGCTTACCACGAAAAATTTTCCTGTTTAAGAACCAGTTGGCCAACTAAGCTTTACATTGAAAAAGGGTTTACAATCATCTAATAATGCCCAGTTTGGGCTTCAAAGCAGTTGCACGAGTGTCTTTCAAGTTTTCCAAATTTCAACTTTGAAAAAGTCACAAAAAGGCAGCACTTACTTTCCCAGATGGAATTGAAACATGTCAGAGGAAAATCAGAAAATAATTCATGTAGTGCTAAAAATTTTATTTCAAAAGTTTGATCCTTCAAGCTTCTCACAATATCAGATATACAGTTATCCTGTATTTACAAGACATATTCAAAACCAAAAAAAAAGGTTATAACTCAGTGACCGGTACTCCGAATTGCAAGATTCATGAGTGGTTGCAACTGCATTGCAGCTGTCTTATGGAGATCACGTCTTGTTCAGTTTAGATCTGAGATGGAAGATGCAAAGCCGCACTAGACAAAGTATGTAAGCTGAATGTTTATTTGCGCTAGTCCACATGAAAATCATTTCCAAGTCAGATTATTATCAGACATAATGCTCAGGTGGCTAGCGGAACAAACTTAAAAAAAAAAAGTTGTAAAAGTCACCCCACTAAAATGCTTTTCTGTATGTAAGACAAGCGAACAGCTTTTTATTATTAGCTATTTAGGAGCAGCTGGCAACATTGCTTTTTGGCCTAATAGTTAATGTTGTGACCTACTATTCACAAGTTCTAGTTGCCGACTCCAGCGGTGGAAATCTGTTTTTACATAAAATGTTTTTGCAAAAGCATATATTTGAATAAAAAGCCTGATGGTTAGCAGTATTTAATGTGTTTTCAATGCACCTTCTCAAGGTACATTGGATGTGTATTTGCGGGGTGTGTAGTTCCACTAAGTACATCGTCTTAAGTCTCAGCTGACAAGACGTTTTTTGTAACTACTCTCTCAAATACTCTTGTTTTCACTTCTGAGTACAATTTGATCCAGTTATTCATATTATTCTACACTGAACCGTGAAGCATTCTTGCCACTTTTTTGGCGAAACCCATTGAAGATGGAGCTACAATTTTGTTTTGTTATGCAAACCACAAGCTTTTGATGTTAAAGTAAGTGATATACATATTTGTAAATTTATTATCATTCCTTATGAATGACACTGCAAACTGCATTGATTCATCACTATTTTGTGCTTTTCAACATGCAATGCACATACGGCATTGGTAAGGTGTGTTTTAACGTTTAAAACCAACTTACTTTTTCAGGGAATTTTTTGAAAATGGCCAACATTTTTGTAACATTAACTGAAGCTACATATTAAGTCTTTATGTAACAAAACAGGAAGCTGCATGCTGAACCCAAAGCTCCCTCGAGTCAGCCAGCCAGTAGATCACCGACTGAGTTTGAAGTTATAAACCTTTCCACAAAGCAGCCTCAAATGAACCTCGAGTAGGGCACCCGCTAGTAGGGCACCCGCTAGTAGGAACCGCGTTTAATAGGCTCACCCCTAACAAGTGGGAGAGAAGTCCTCCTGGTGGCCTATAAAAGGAGCCACCACGTTACAATCAGTGGATTGTGTATAGTATACATGCTAGGTCTAAGTTGAGGACTCTGTTGCAGTTGTTATCACCAATGTCAGAGTAAACCCCAAAAGGATTTGACTCTGTGGGAACAAGCAAAGAGGATTCCATTGATTTGAGATGTAGCGGACTCTGTGAGAGAAGACAGTGAGGTGAACACAGCTGATACTCAATGAGAAGTTGTCATTGTGTCCATGATAGAAAATGAAAATTTGCTACAAAACTAAAGCTAATTTCTCTGCACTTCACCACCTGGGGTCAATAGAAGGATTGGGATATCTGCCCACAGCAATAATGATAAGCTTCAAAGGGCTATTTGAAGAGTTAGCAAGGTAAAAATATAAATTAAAGTAATTATTAAGGTTTTTTAATAACTAAAATGAATTTTTACAATAAGGGCGCCTCACCACTTAACAAATAAATGCAGTCATTGCTATTATTGACCAGACACTTAAATATTTATTCAATTCCATAGCTTTATTGAGTATGGGTTTTTGCTTGTTTAACCATCACTTTCAGTTTTTTTGATAGATTAAATTGATATTTTTTTGCATTTTATGTTTCTTATACAAAAAGATGTGCATCAGAGACTGACACTGTAGCCGTTTCCTAATCGGTGGTTTGTTATACAATTTTTTCCAGTCTTACACAGCCACCCCCAACCATTTGGCATCTCTCACCCCCCCCCCCCCGACTGGGTGGTAAATAACCCCCCCCCCCCCTTTCTCGAACTTACTTCCCCAGACAGGAATTGCTCTCCCTGAGTTCAGATGAGCATCTCGTGGCTTGTCAAAGCAGTTTCTGCCTCCGTTGGCAGAGCAGAGAGTCAGCAGCATTGGTATGAGGCCAGCAGATACTGCAGAGTTTGCTGCGTTTTATTAGCTAGCCCAAATCATCAAAGGAATGCTGCAGCCCAATCGTCCATTTTCTGCATGGAAATTCAAGTCCCGAAGTTCAATGGCCAAGGAGACGTGGAAAAGTTTGTCAAAGTTTTTTTCAGATTGCTGAAGTAAATGGCTGAGGTACTAATGAAGCATCTTTATATGACAAGGAAGTGCTTTGTTCAGAAGCCTTGGGAGTGTGGAAAACCTTACACCTATGGTTAACCCAACATGATGCATTGCAGCAAACTGCCTACCTGCAGAGATGCTGAAAGACTATTTTACAAGAGCACGCTATTGAAGTAGAGAGGCTTGTCTGTGTGGCTTCTGAGAATTTTCCAGATAGACATGTTAAACAGATGGTACTTGAAACATTCTCATCCACCTTGGCCACTCCACAGGCAATGCAAGCTGTTGGCTGTTGATACCATGAACATTGAGGATGCAGTGAATGCTATAACTGAGTTCTTGCATATTAGGACGTAGCCTGAGACCAAATCTCCTCAAGTGCAAATCGCGGATCAACAAGTGGAACATAACTGCAAACCCTTCATCAACCCAATCCATCCTCCTTCAGAAACTTCACTCATGTTGGGACATGCTCACACTTAGGTTGTTGTCACTATCTGTTTACCAGTGTGCCATTCACTTTCAACACAACAACTTCAGCCCTACCTAAAGCCTCCATGTCTCTCCCATTACAGACTAGGCATAGCCTTGCTGCAGAAGTACAACGGATAAGACAGTAGCCGCATATAGCATCAGTAGTTTCTCTCCCCCCTCCAATGGCCTTAGTCTTCCTTGCAGTGGTGCAAAACCTTCGCACATAGTGCAATCTTCTCTAGCGCAGCAGAGGCCTTAACCACAAACTTGTGATTTTGGAGAGGCCGGCCATTATCATGAAGCATGTCCTTAACAGCCTACAGGCCACACAGCACTATCCTGCAGTTAACTGGCGGGCATCACCGCAAAAAGAAGATACTCGGTCCAAAAATTCCAGGCCCCCGTTGTTGTTGGATTTACCTATCCTCCAACCGACCAGGAGTTTGAGTGTTTAGCCTACATGTAAAAAAGATAACCAGTCGGTAAAAAAAATAACGTATACTCGAGCTTTTAGATCGAAAAAATTGCAAAACCTGTCCCAAGACCTGTTCCACTGCTACCCCAGTAGAGCAGCCTTAAGAGACAATTTATTTTTTGAATGGAATTTAGAAAGAAGACTTGTAACCCCATTAGTAGATACAAGATGTACAGCTATAAAAGTAAAAATGAGGGATTGCCTGTGAGAATAGAGTCAGTGTCACCAGTGGTCACCATGACATAGTTTCCCCCACGCCCAATAATCCGCTGCAGAATTCCCTCTCATTTCCTCCGCAACCTCTAAACAAATGCTCAGAGGCTTTTATGTGGACCACTTCTCCTTTCGTCAGCCACAAGGTGTCGTGTTTAATCCCATAGTCAGTTGCACTGGTTTTGTGTATCTTCTCATTACTCCCAGGATTTGATGAGTACTTCCTTCGTCATCAAGTATGCAACTTGTGTGCTCTCCCAAGTAAGACATGCTGCTTCTATGTGCCAGTTTTTCCGCCGCATTGTTGTTTGCCGCCTTTTGGTTTCCTAATGAGATTCTAACATTTAGCACTGCATTGGGTCCACTTTTTTAGCTCCAACTTGGTGAGTGGAAGATACGTGATTGTCTAACTAAAATTGCAGATGGTGTTGTTTGTTGATGGGCACATCTAGAAGATTTGAAAATTGTTACCTCTACCTGGCAATGAGGCCACATTCATTTGCTATTCACTGCCTGTACTTGCAGCTAATGGTTAGGTAAAGACATCTGACTGTAACTATCTACTGGAAATCCTGACTGATGCGTAAACCTACTACATTACTAGTTGGTGTACTAGTCGACTGCTGCTAGTTGTATGCTGACCAATTGATTGCTCTCGCCCTGAGAGGAGGTAACCTACGGAGTTATCTTGTTGGCTGGGAGCCAGAAGTTGATTGCATGTGCCAGTTAGATGGCTGACACTAAGAAGAAAATTAAAGATAAAGCCCTTTTGCTAGCATAGGATGCTCTTCTCTGATTGGATATTTTGGAACACTAAGGATTGCAATTTCTTAATGCAGCTGCTTGTCAAAATTTGTATCAGTGTATTTTTATAATGAGCTCATTTAGTTTTCCTGACTGATTATATGCCTGTAATTGTATTTGCTCTATTCATTTATTCTGACAGTCTCTACTTTATAAATATAATTGTTGCTTTCGGTGCCTATCAGAACTGGTGATGCGCTGTGCGTGAAAGTAACTTGAGTAGTGCAACTGGTCTTGATTGTTAACCCTAATTGTAGCATAGGTGGCCATATCTACTACACAGATACATATAGCTTGTTAGTTTGGCGGGTTGCCTAGCTATTTATACAGTGGAAACCCAACTCCGTTTCACTCAGTACCGTTTGTTCAGTACTCCTTGATTGATAGCAGAGTTAATATTGCTTTAATGGAGCTAATTGTTGATGAAATTTAGCGTATTTTAGCTCAGATATTGAACTAAACACTGCGATACAATTTGTGCATCTGGCTGCCGTGACCATCCTGTTGTACAACGCTATAGCTTGGTGGTGTCAAGCGATTTTTCACTAAATGTGTTCTTATAGACTAATTACAAAAACTGTTACAAAATTTTGACACATTTTCTCTGCTAACAAACATGTTGCAAAATTTGATGTAACTTTCGGTTTTACTTTGTATCAAAACTTCCGCACTGCGCTGTTAAAAATATTTTTGCTACTTAAAGACTTCCTAAACTCTCATGGCTTTATTTCGATGAGCTCACAAAACAGGTGATGAAATTGTAGTGTGCAAATGAAACTTTGGCACTTTTCCATCATATTATACTTTTATTATCAATTATGAGAGCTTTTTAGGTATAAATCTTTACATTTAATTTACGCTGAGTTTCTAATAAAGCCGGCTAGCACACTCACCTAGCAACAGACACCATGTAACTCAAGATTCGCTTGTCGTGATCAGAAATATTACTCTTTGAATAGGTCTTTAAAGATTGCGTTTGCTTCTTAGATTGTTGGTCAATCTCTGAATGTGGTGCTGTCTTGCTCGAACGGGTCTTATGGTATATCACACAGCCGACTAAGCTAAAAAGCCAAAACAATTGCAATGTGAAAGCAATTCTGAATCTTTTTTATAGAGAAAGAGGTCTAGGAAAAGGGTTTCAAACTTCTGTGTGATTGCGAGTCTTTTTCATGTGCAACTGTGGAACACCAAACTAAGTGCACTGTGGCATGCAATGCAAAACAGATAAAAATTAGACCTTCAAGTTTATGAACAAGAATGCTCGTCACCCAATGAGTGATGAGGTTTACTTTAATCAACATAAAACATGAGACAGGGATTTTCAGTGTTTCGTTCGGCACAAGAGATCAGTGTCCTATTCGCTATTGATCTTTACTTAGCTGGCTGCTACTTCTACCAACTCTGTCTAAAAACCATTAAATTCTGTTTTTGTCAATAATCAACAAATTAAATTTCATAAAATAACATCGTAAGTCATACATTGCCATCAATATTTCGCAAAAGTGCTGTAAGCTTATACAGTTTTCCCAAACTTCCGAAGTGATCACATTTTTGTGATAGCACCACCCACCTCTCTAACTGACCCTTCAATTATCCCCATGGTCTCCCACTGCTAAACTGTCTTGCTTACTTACACTAAACAAAATGTGTCTCTCTTTGCCCAAAAAACAGTATTTTTGCTTCACGGAATAGCTTCTAACTCCCAGCAAGCAATTAATGACTGTGAAATATTCAAACTTCTTAGAGTTAGGTTTTCACTGAAGCCGTTTTTCGCCATTGACGCCCAAGCCATCTCAATGGCGTCCATACAAACTCTTCTCATTCTACCCTAACCTTTCTCACTAACCACTTTAAAAAATCGGACGACGAAAAACTGCTCGAAAGGCTGCAGATCTCATCTCTTTATTCGAAAATAAATGATTCTGACAGTACGTGCAACTTATAGGATGAAATTTAGGCTAAAAATGATCTTTTTGTCAGAAATCATGTTTTTTTACCACGCAAAAGTCTTCTGATACATACTTCAATTATTTTTAAAAGGGAATTGGAGCGCCCATCTTTGTTCTCCAGATATTTGACCATGTGCGTACAGAATTCCGCAACTAGAAAGAAGAATGCTGTAAATGTCTGGTATCAAGCTTGCACAGAGTAGTACCAATTGGTTGTAAGCTACAAGTGAGCTTGACAGAGACACTGATAGTTGAAACTAATAGAGCTTTTCCAACTTTACATTGGCTGAATTCAACTTTATCATATATGTAACATTTTGTATAAAACCAGATGCATTCTCACAGAGTGGATAGTTCTCAAGAATGTTTTGTAACATATTTAGTAAGTTTTTCGTCTGTATAAAAAGTATTATCAAATGCATTGCTATCTATCTGATTAATTTTACTTCAAGATGTCTTGTAAGTCAGTGGAGATATTTTGAGGAGGGTGTCTCGCTCAATGGTTATGAGAAACAATTGTAGAGCCTATTCAATCAACAGAAGTTAGTAAAGTAAAAGTAGAGATAAAAGGTTCAACATGTGGTGGTCACAGAGTTGCTGAGTCGTGCATAATATGAAAAAGCAATCCTACCTGGAGGTGATCATGTTCTCGGAGTCAGTGGCAAAAGTGTTTCACATCCCACCCACCGAGTTTTAATATGAACCACTTACACAAATAACCTATTTTTGCTAAAAGTATGTTATGTTATGATATCATAGCACTAAAAGTCCACCATGACAGTTTCCACAGGCGAAAACTTGTGCAACCTTCAAAATCAAACTACTACTGCAACAAACCTTACTTCACAAGTCAAATCTTCACCCAACTCTCTAGTCTCAATCCATATATGTACTTTGAACTCATTTTTTTTATACAAAGTGTAAGGCTTTTAAAATGCTTGCCTATGGTTTCGTGAACTTTTGGTTGTAGAATGATGAGCCTATTTTTTAAGCTAAGCATGATCATGCTTACACACAGGACCAAAATAAAACATCCAGTGGTTGTAGTATTGACGCTTTTAGCGGTTTGTTAAGCATGGAAACACATTGACTTGTTCAAACTATAGACACATAGAAATCAATCACAACAACCAAGCTCAGCTGTTGGCGAATAGTCATTCCACGTTTATGGCTCAGTTTATGAAAGTTCCCAATCAAGAAAAATGTTTTGCCCATTCCTAACAGCGACTCGCCCACCGAGTGCAAATACAAAATTTTAGAAAAACTTTTGTGTCTTGCCGAGTTTCGAATTGAGGCTTTTAGAGCTGTCCAATCAAAGTACCAACTTCTAATCGTTAAAAGCTGATTTAATAAGTTGAACTAAGTAAACATTTTGACATGGCTTTGCAACTACTTTTGATTGCAAGTAAATTACTTATTGTACTCTGATATAAAGATTAACCTTGAAATATTAAAATTTATATTACCTCACCAATGATGCCATGCTCAGCGAGATTGAAAAAATCAGCATCAGCACAATTGCAAGTGGTGGAACTCTAGGCCTCACAGTGTTCTTGTCTGCAAACAAGAAAACTTGCTAAATTGAAAGCTTTTTACACATTGTTGCATCAAAGAAATAATCTCATCTGAAACTTTTTATTGAAAAAAACTTTCTCCACCCATAACGGGCGGCGTTTGTGTGCTAATTAAACCAAACTACAGAACAACCATTGGAAAAAAAATTCTGAAAGACGATGGTGCAATTTTTACACTCATCATGATCCTGTTTCACAAACAGTGGGCCTGGGGATGGTCAAGATTGTGAACTTCTTTACATATTCTTCTGCTGTACTTACCTTGTAAATCATTCTCATGGGCATCCATGAGATTCAAAACCCAGAACTATGTTTTAAAGCCAGGGATTTAAGGGTCTGAGGCCCCTGGGAAGTTTAAAGCAGCGCCCTGGAATAGCGTGAAAAGATTTTTTCGAGTTCATTTGGTTAATTCACAACCATTACCAACAATGTGAATTGCTTTTTTTGATAGGAAACTGTAGCAGCTTCGCGTTAGATTTTGAATCGATCTAAAGATGAAGTTAGCTTCACAATTAGTAAGTTGAGCAGGGAAAGCAGTTTCCATTCGTTACTTTCTGCAGAAACTAGCTCCCAACACTGCGATGTTTGAGGTGATTTACAAAATTTGAGATATAAAAAACTGATGAGTCAATTATGATCATGTTCACTTCTTAGAGCGATAACCATTTTTCATGGGTATCTGACACTATGTAGAAAAAATTACTTTTTCAAGCTGTTGTGTGCGGGGTTCCATAAGTGACTAGCAAGTTGCATTTTTTTCAGTACTTAAATTTCTTTCAATTCTTCGCAAAAAATGTAGTAGGGAACAATTGATTAAACTGCTTTGAGGTTTAAGAAAACCATTTCAATACAATAGCAATAGTCCAAGGGCACTGGAAAAATGCATTCGTTGGGATGGGAGCCTTGTACATCTCATATTGATATCCTATTTGATATGTTGTGGTATTTTACATAGAAACAGTGTTACTTCGAATGACATCATGATGCGATAAACCTATGAAGTTCAGAGCAAAGTTGAGATGGCTCACAGCGGATTATAAACATAAGGATGAAACAAATCAATAAAAAATGCATAACACGATAGATGAAAAAAACACATCAAATACTTGGTGATTTATGCAAATACTTATCATCACTGACGAAAAACTGCAAACTCAACAAAAAAAACTGCACACAGTTTTTAAACATCAGCAGAATTTTTATTCAAAATGTAGCCATGAATAACCTTATGCTTCAATACACCATTTTCACATTGCTTATTCATTTACTTGGCCAAGCTGGACTGTTTCATCTCCTGTTTTACTATTTACCCTTATATTTTATTGGAGCTGATGATGCTCATTGGAAAACCTCATCAGTGAATACCTAGGTTAGAGGTGTCAGCAAAAAAACTTCAGATTTAGGTGATTGTCATGCCAATGCGTTGATATTCAGCAGAGAGCAGCTTGCTCAAGGCTCCTGAAGCTTTTTAGTGTAATAAGAACAATGACTCTCATGGGATGATATTAAAAACTGCTACTTTGTAATTGCATTTACTGTGGATGAACAAGCTATGAACAAACACGACAGTATGTATATTCAAATGGTTGCTTTTTATAATTTGAACAACGAAATAGTGGCAAGCACATTTACGGCGGAACAGAAATGATTGTTATACTATCAAATGATTTGAAAAATTGAAACAAAGAATATTGTCATCTTTTATCAATCAATGAACTTGAAAAAATTATACCTAATCAACAAGATCTAGGAGCTACATTGATTATCATTTTTCTGGTTATTCACTTTCATGGATGAATAATGCGAAAGCAAGTTGTTTACAGAAGAGCAAGAGTGTCATAATACGATCATTTCTTTTCAACAGTACTTGGCTTTTTATATAAAAATTAGTTTTTGTGTATCAGTTTAGGCATAGTTAGGATGATGATGTTGTTCTAAAATAAAACGATATCTTTATTGTTTATGTACATTCTAAAACCACCATATTTACCAGGCAATAAACTTACAAAAACTATTTCATTCCGGAAGTTTCCTCGGTGAGTGTAAGTAATCTAAAAACTAAAAACCCAAGTGATAAGTTTTTTGCACACTCAAGCTAAACAATTTACCAGTAGCATTAATCATTGTACATTTAGGCTGCTAATATAATTCATTAGAACCAAAAATTATGCAGTTTCACTAACAAGACCGAAATCGGGCCCAGTTAGTCTGTGAATGGACCGAAGACAGGCCCAGAGGATAGTCCGCAGGTGGACCGAAATCAGGCCCGGTAGATAGTTGAAGCACCGAAAACAGGCCCAGTTGATAGTCTGCAGGTGGACCGAAAACAGGTCCGGTAGATAGCTGGAGGACCGAAAACAGGCCCAGTTGATAGTCTATTCTCTTATTATGATTTAACTTGCCGTGTAATTACTCACCACCTCTACTAGCAGTAATACAGGCAGAGGTTTACTCAACGACAAACTAATAGTCTCTATTAACTTGCAGTGTCAATAGACTTGCCCGGCTAAACTAGTGTTAGTGCAGTGACTACTATGAGACGTAGATTTTATAACTGCCATGTAGTAGAGTGGGTGCAGAGGCCTATTTAGCTACAAGCTCTATCTCCAATTAATTCCAGCGCAATTACTAACTTATAAACTTGCCCGGCTAAACTAGTGTCTATGCAGTTACTACTATGAGACGTAGATTTTATAACTGCCACGTAGTAGAGTGGGTGCAGAGGCTTATAGTTAGATTTGAGAGAAACAGAATTATTTAAAGTATGAACACAACTTTATTCACTGGCAACTCTGGCACAAATGAAAATAAGTCAAGCTTATATAGTAGTAAATACTCAAAATTATGTCCCTGATTGGACAAAATTTTAATATGTCAACTACCTACATCTGCACACAACCTCTGACAGTAAATCTTTGCACCAGAACTGATTAAACAACACTTATAATAATTTTTAAACATCCACAACAACACAAATTATTTGTAACTTGTAATAATAATAAAATAATGACATTTAATAGAAAATAATTAAAACAATAGAACATTATACAATAATGCATAGAGTAGATTACTTTAGACAGCGCTGGCTTATTTCACCAGTCCATTCGCTTGGATGCTTTAAAACTGCTGACACATCTTATTAGCAGCATCAGTGTTGAGCGGCTACCACTAGCAGCAACATGTTATTTTGCTACGAGTGCAGGTTTGCACAGATATCTCCGGGAGTTGGCAATGCATGAGTGAGTCCACCGAAGGTGAGGTCATTGTGTAGCCCGCTATGTCTACTTCACCTCTAAAGAGTGCAGGCTGAGCATGAGGTCCTATTCCACAACGGCCCTTTTCAGGGCCACCAACAGTTACTAAAGAGTTGAATTGTTCTAGTCCTTCGTTCGTATCAACATTCCAGCGCAGGTTTATTTCACATTGATATATTGGATTTTCGCGCACTCAAGCTAAACTATGTGCTAGTAGCATTAATCTTGTACATTTAGGCTGCTAGTGTACTGCATTGATAAATTGAATTTAATTGGCTAATTACAAAGTAAACAGCAATATCGGGTTGGCTCCTTGTTATTACTAGAATCTACTGTTCGGTAACCATCAAGGTTGACCAGCAGAACAAAATTCACCCGTTTCAAGCTTTTTTCAGGGAATATTAAATTGATTAGGTGGTGATTGCGACATAAAAATTGAGCGCAAAAAAATAATCATTGATTAAAATTGGTTTAAATTTAAAACAGGCAATAAAAAGGTTTTTTTCTGCGTGGTAAACTGTGCTCATTTGAGATTGTTGAGGCCTCCCAATGACCCCCGCAATCAATCTAATGAGTAAAACTGTAATGGAGTGCCAACTACCTGTGTTTTCTGAGTTATGAAAAATCTACTAGGCAAGAACAGTTTGAAAAAAAATGGTGGAAATATGCATTGCAATAAAACTTTTAAGCATAAACAAAGATGAGTGTCAGCTTTAATTTGCCCTTTCAAACTTGGGAAAAACAGATTGCCTCAGCAAAAAATTCACATTGGCTTAATGTACAAAAAAAGATTGAAAGTAGAATTCAATTCTAGAGTATGGAGCCTTAAAATGGTAAACTGTTAAATGCCAATCAAATGAAATCTTTTTACGCCTGGTAACAAATGTTACAACAAATGTACTAATTATATCATTGTTTTTTAGGTCACCCAATTTACTCCAAAAAATATAATTTTTTACAAAGTTCTCTAAAAAAATTTGCTATGCTCATTGCCTCAATTTTAGCTTTTCAGTACAATATCTTCCAAAAGCATAAAAAGTTAGCTAATTCTTCAAAAAATGACATCTTCCAAAAATATTTTTTGCAGTATATTTTAAAATTAAACTTCCTCAACAAGGTGTATCAACTCCATACTTAACCACGCAACCATTGAACACATTAAATTTGTAGATTTAACTGTTGAGAACCAGAACACATAATGTATCCGGTGCTTGAGGATGAAATAGCTGCCTCAAGCATAAATGTACCATTGCTCTCGAATCACTCCTTTCTTACCATTGAAGCTGTTGGAATAGTAAAATATACTATTAGCATAAAGGGACTCTTTTTTTAGTTTGAAGCTAGATGAAGTGTTGATATAATCAAAACTGCAAGACACAGAAAAGTAAATGTTACAACTACTTTTGCTCATTTCGATTTCATCAGAGTTTTGTATTTTTCATTAGTGTCAAAAGTTTAATCATTTTTTTGGGGATTTTTGTCAGTTGATAGTGTTTGTTCCTTTGGTTGCACCTCTCAAAACTCCTCCTCCATTAGCTGTCCCACCTTAGCATCAATCCCACTCTTCCCCTAGAGAAAACAGCGCCTTCATCTACATAACAGCATACCTAACATAAAAACCATGTTACCTTATGTTAGGAACTTTTGCATTAGTAGAGGTTCATCCCATACCTCTATCTATGAACATCGTTACCCAGAAAGCACCCAAAGACACTTTTGTAGTAACGAAACCTTGTACTTGGTCAGAGTTTTCCTCTTACTGCAGTCTTTAGTATCATAGAGCACTGAATTGAAGAAAAGCGCGCTTGAATAAAATTATAACACCTAAAGCAGTGTTTTTGTAGCCTGGGTACCTCCTGGTAACTCCTTACTTTCACCCTAAGGTCTCTGCGAGATAGCTGCCATAAATATCGGAGAAATAAATGGGTAAAATTTATTTTGACTTAACAGTAGTCGCCTGGTGCTCTTCATAAAATTTTGTATGATATATTGTCAATACGGAGCACACCCCAGTTTTTTTTGTGCTGGGAAGTACTAGTACCTAGCAGTAGTATAAAAGGAGCACATCCCTGTCATAATGTCTGAGGACAAGAAGGTTCTCCCAATTTCAATTGCCTTTTTGGTGGCACCAGGTACCATGAAAACCTGAAAAGTACTTTTCATGTGACCAGTTTATTGTTTGTTTTAATTTTTTTGTAATTGTATGATTAACTAAGTATTCATTGTGCAGAGTTTCTTTATATTAGGGTTTGTATCATGATTCATATTGTGGGCTGAGTGTATAAAACTGGTATGCAGGGTTTTTTTATACTTAGGTTTGTATTGCATTTTGTTATAGTTTTTTTGTACGATAGATAAAATGCAATGAATGAAAGAATTGTATCGTGATATTTGGTATTAAGTCTGAGTTTTGGTAAGATGGTAGTACTAGATGGGGATAAAGTATATAAGAGCTCAACGCAGTATTTGTTGTAGTGGAAATATTTTGATAATAAATAATATAAATAGTCTGATAGCTATCATCAGTGCTGAGTTCTCCTTTGAACTCTACAAATTCATTATTCAACAAATCTGCAATATCACCATCTTTATCTGAATTTGTCGACTCTTCATTGAATTTTGCTTGACTGCGGCTTTGTTCCTAATCAGCACTGCTGGATGTGGAGAGGAAGACGACATTGTGATATGCGTTTGGATTTTTTCACAAAACGTATGGATTGCAAGTTACAACAGATTTTTCTTCATTGAAATGATGTGGTGTGAACTCCAATGACGCCGATGTAAGGAAACACTGCGCACTGTTTGAAAGTAGTGAAATTGTTAAAGATGAAGCTCAGTTTGAGTTCATCCTTGGCCATCCTTCTCAATGCTTGGTTTCAGCAGCAACTTTTTCCAAACTTCCTTTTTCACGCCAGATCGAAGCGAGTACTATTTTCATGTTTGGAAATTGGAAACTCACCCAAGTAGACGACAATGCTAAGTAATGGGTAGATTGAACGAGTGAAGTTTTCAACTATTCTGCTCGGTTAAACTACTCTATTAAGTTTTCTCACATCCATCTTGCCATAGTATGTCAAAACTAAGCAATCATCCAATATGCCAGTGTTGCCATCGACAGCAACAACCTGCATAATGATTGGGTCCTCAAAGCCTTTTAGCAAATAGTAGGATCCAATCTTTTGCAATTCACTTGCTTTCCACCCTTTGAGAGTCTTTGCATTCTTTAGAGCTTCATCCGCATCGGAGATAATTTCTTTACACTCCTGTTTTTCGCAAATTCACCTTGTAGGCATAATCAATTTGGGAAGAGCTCAAAATTTTGTTGACGCTTCCTTTGCAACAGCATGTTTTCTCTTAGCGATTTTTACCATTCGTTTTGACTTTGCTCTCTTTTCCAAAGAGCGGTTTTAGAGAAACTACGCAATTTGCACTACTCTTAGTAATACATTGTTAGAAACCAGTTCCTTTCTCTCTGAAAGAAATTTAATTGGATCATTGTGAAAGGCTTCGTAGTCTAGGGAGCAAAGTACTATGTTCTATGAGCGCACTTCCTTAAAATGCGAACCACCCAAGCGCAATTAGTAATGAACAATTAAAACTCAAATTTTGACGATCTGTCACTCCACAATCCAAATATTTGACTTTTTTCAACTAGTGTTAAAAATTTAGTTGTTAAACCTTACCTTAATGCTGATAATCCTCCCAGTAGTTATAGTAGGTACTGTAGTTGATGTTAATCCTTAAGATGCTGTTGCTGGATTTGCTGATTTCCGGGTAAAAACACTGCTTCTTCATCAGTCAAAGTTGCACTGAGTGACCCAAGTTTATAACCAATGAGAATGCTTGTGAAAAATTCTTTACAACTGATAAGAAAACCTAAATTGCTAAGAAAACGTGTTTTCCTTGAGAAAAAGTCCTATAATATACTATAACACTCTCCCATAAATAAAACAAAAATTTTCAACAAAAATAAATTATTAATATATGAGAATTTGACATCACTAAACCAAAAATTTTATCGCAAAAGTCCCTTTGTGATACATAGTAATTTGACAGGATTGAATAAATTGTTTTCGCCTGAAAATCCCTGTCTGATATAGAATACTTTGGCGCAAATAAAAGATCATGCAAAATCCCGTCATAATATGTAAGAATTTCACGCACACAAAAAGCTCTTTCGCATGAAAATCTATTTAGAAAGCATAAGAATTTTGTGTGAAAAAGTAAATTTGCTAAATTTCTTGTATCCTGTAAAGCTTTTTCGCAGAAAACTGTTCATTGGTTTTTAGGTCAATCGGTGCAACTTTAGCTATTTTAGAGGCACTGTTTTTACACAGAAAGCAGCCCCCACCCCCCTCCCAAAAACAGCAGCTGAAAAAACTACATCTACTACAACTACTAGGAGGACTCGCAGAAATATGGTAAGAATTGATGAATAATCAGTTAACACAAGTTGATGAACTCAACTATTTGAGCTGAGGATAAGGAGTTCTACTTTCACCCAAGTGGTTTACTCTCGGCCCTTTTTTGTTTAGTCGCAGATTTGTATACCTATTTATAGAATCAATGGATAGACAGATATCATTTACCTGCTAACGGTAAAACAGAGTGAACAAGAACTGAGTCAGTCCTTAAAAGTTACTGTTTAAACATAATATAATGTATTTTTTTCCAATTATAAGTTTTATTAGTTTTATTTTTATTTCAGCAGAGAAAATGGAGACCAAAGAGGATAGTGATGTAGGAATATGAGATAATATGAATAGGCTCGTGAAAAATCGCATTGGGATTAAAGTTTCAGATGATAAATACATAAATGGTGAATACTTAGATAAACTGGAGATTGAACTCGAGAATGCTTGTAAAAAAAGTCTGTTGCTCCTCAAGATTCACCATCTGCTGAAAATAATGAGATTCTTAGTGTTCGGCGAGCTTTTCTCCTTTGAATAACAAATAGTAGTATTGCAGCACAGTTTTTTTGTTGTCCTCGTTAAAAGCATATAACTCAGAGCAAATGTTTTCTGATTGATTAATTTTTCTGTAGGCAAGACTCGGATTATCACGTGATGAATGTGGAAGAGAAAGAGAAAACTCAAGTCGATTGGAAAAGGTTCGAGAAAACATTTAACTTTTTTTAAATACTGGATGAACCAGTTAATCAGACAGGAATGGGTGTGAAACTCTCAGGATTAGATGTCAGTAAAATAGCCAAATATGTGGTTTCAATTGTGGATGTTGCTGTTGAACAAAAAGATTATCCTTCATCGATGGAATATGAAGATGACAAAGCATTGAGGATTGAAGAAGATGATGATGATAATGATGATGACGATGACGATGACGATGACGATGACAATGCCGATGCCAATGACGATGACAACTACGAGTACGACGACGAGGACGACGGCAACGACGACGAAGACAACGACGAAAAATACTTCAATGACGACGACGAAAACAACGATGATGATGACGATGACAATGACGATGACAATGACGGTGACAAGGACAGTGACAATGATGGTGATGATAATGGTGACAGCAACAGCGGCGGCGACGACAGCGACAACGGTGACGATGAAAGACAAGAAACGTGTTTAGCTAACAGTCGAAATACATAGTTGAGTTTCATATCTAGGTGTTGTTGATAAAAGCCAACCTCAAACTTTCATGATGAAGAATGGGATGAGTTAATAGCCAGATATCGATTTTCAAGGGAAACCAAGCAGAGACCGGGTGAAGAAGAAGTGCTAAACATAAGACTTTGGGACGAAATTCCTAGAGACCAAGCCATCATCCACCAAAATGACTATCGCTCATTGGGAGCATTGAAGCTCTTAAAAAACGTTTGGAGACAATTAAGCTAGAAAGCAAAAGTTGTATTCTGCAGTAAAAATGACAGTGAGCTCTACAGTTTTCACTCATTTTCCAACAACGCCACTGTTTATCCAAGAGCTTGTTTGATAGAATTTAAATGAGCTCGGCGAATTTCTAACCGACGTCACTGAGACCGATATCAGTGCTAATAGTTTGAAACAAAGACCAAATATGACTTGAAATATGATCAGAATGGAAAGAATCGGCTCACCTCAAATGACTCTACCCTCTCACATTCTCAACAACAGACTTGTACAGTTCATGTTGAAAAATCACGACCGGGAACAAATCACAGAGAACTGCAGAAAAAACAAACTTCACAAAATATCCACGACAATTTGGAGAAAAAAGTATCCCACATTGTATCAAAAATTTATCGGTTGTGACATGAAACACTTATCAGCAGATATATATACTTGATGAATGAGAATAAAAAAATGAGTCGAAGAGTTTGACTTGCATGATTTGAAAAAAGTATTTCAGCTCAAGATAAGGATGCCCAATCTAAACTTAAGCAAGAGTTCAACAGTTATTTTGAATTCCCATGCAAGATGGAAGGAAAAACTCTATCTGGATCTATGTATCAATCACTTTAGTCTCATCAGAACCCCGGATGGATATGCCACAGCTTTCACCTGTCTTACGCATTCTACTTGTTTCGACAGATTTGGTAATTTAAAAAGACACCGATGGTCTACCTTTGATGCAGCTAGCATGGGATTTCCCGGAGGAGAATACAAACCTTCCGCAACAAACTTTCAATAAGCTAATGAAACCATTCAGAATAAGCATCAGCATAAGCATAAGCATCAATGATCCTTTGAGATATTCTCCATATTTTGCAATGAACGATATCGAGTGCTTGCCACCGGAATGTGAAGACAATAGAGATGCGGTGATACGATAAGACAATCATAAAGTTGTTAATAAGATATACATCAATCGGTGTGATTTCTAATACATGAAATGGAATTCGGATAGTGCATACATGGCTTTGAGCGGATCATAAAAAAGATTGGTGAAAGCAGATGTGAAAATAAAGTTTTATGCCGATTACACCAATTGGTTTCCAAATCCTGCAACATACATAGGGATGAGCTTTTGAGGGTTAAAACAATGGAGGCAAAATGGATTGCACGTGATTGATGCAACAAAGTGTTAAAACATAGAAACAGAACACCTGGATTGTTCAAAGAGGAGTTTAATGCAGATGGAATTGTTGCGCTCAACTCTAAATCCTACTACTGTTGGGGGTAAAAAAGGAAACAAGTTTAGCTCGATAGATTTAAAAAAGCGAATCAACAGTTTAAACAAACACAGTTATCTGAATATTGTAGTGGATATTTATGACCACTAAGTGCTCACAAGGTCCCCCTAACAATTGCACAGTGTCAGGCATGCCTGAATTGAGCCTGGCACTGCCATAATACTTGTGTAGAGGAAGGATACCAGCACTACCCCCCCTGCAAAATCACTACTGGCTACGCAGCAATCACTACCGGCCCTGCAGAAGTCACTACCTGCCCTGCAGCAGTCACCACTGGCCCTATACCGGGCCGGGGAGGCAAGAATAACTATAGCTTGAGGACCAAAACTACTACCAAAATATACAGGAGCCTGAGTTTGCTGCCTAACCACCGCCAGAATGACAAAAGCTACGAACCACAAGCCATAGCAGTCAAGAACCTGGACTATGATTGCTCACCACTTCCTAAGCTGATTCGGCATTTATGAATCTTGAAGCTTCGCCCTCTTATTCTGGGTCCCTTGCATATTTAATCTCATTTTATCCAATACTACGTTGCATTATTTATATCTTGTTCTCTTCTTTGTGTATTTACTTTCTGTTACCTGTGATTTGCCATACCCATACTAGGTTGATTATTTCCTGTACCCCTGCCTATAAAAGGCAGAGCTTTACTTATACACGTTGTAGTTGTATCAGCATTCTGTTTGTGATTATTTCAAGCAGCGGGATACTTTGCCATTATTATACTGCACTAGACTGTTGTAGAATAATATATCATGGTTGATATTCTGAAACACTGAGTTGTGAGTTTGAGCCGTGGGCTCTGTTACGGTTGGGGAGTTGGGATACTCCCTCATTGAAGTAGATTTGGAGATAACCTATGGAGCAGTGAGGTTTTGTTGGCGAGGTTTGGCAGGCCCCCAAAATCCACTACAATATATTGGGGACAAGAAAGTTGTTTAAACTAACAATTGTGGCTTTATAATGAAAGATGGAACGAAGGTAACTTACAGACAAATAAATCGATTCACATATTTTTACGCTTAAAGACGAGTTAGTTTCAACGAAGCGTCAGCAAAACCTACATGTGCTAGCACTTAGTGAAAAAAACTGGCTATGGACATATGCATAGATATGTTTATGGTCGTGACATTGACATAAACTGATTTGGACATGTACTGGGCCATGGACATGTACATGAATCGACATGTACATATACATAAATGGACATGGTCATAAATGGACATGGTCATAAATGGATATGGACACAAACATGTAAATAAATGGATATGGGTATAAACATAGACATGTCCATCCCCATGTACATATTCTCACTCAGTTTCGTTTTCATGTTTATGTCTTTTCCTTATCATGTACAATGCAAACCTGTAGCTTAAATTTTATTTCTCGTGTAGAACTCTTATATACTTTATCCCTATCTAGAACTAACATCCTATCAAAGCCCAAATTTTATAATAAATATTATATACAATTTATCCATTGTATTTTACCTATTATGCAAATAAACGAAACGCAATACAAGTCCAGGTATAAAAATTCCCCGCTTACCATTTTTATACACTCAACCACACAATATGAATCGTAATACAAACCCCAATATAAACAAACCCTGCACAATAAATACTTAGTTATTCATACAATTACAATGAAGTTAAAACACATGATAAACTTGTGCACACAAAAATGTATCTTTCAAGTTCTCATGGTTCCTGGTGCCAACAAAGAGCCACTTGGAGCCAGGAGAACCTTGTTGTATTTTTACACCATAACAGAGAACTGCTCCTATTATACCACATAGTAATTCCATACAGTGATGGTGTGAGACTCTGGTTGATGGCTGCACAAGTACAAAAGTTAGCAGGGAAAATCCAGTTTTTAAGCGTGACTCGAGGCTGAGTTCTATTTTGGGCTCTTTATAGGAAACATCTAGTGAAAGCCTAATCCAATATCAAACGTTATATGAAAGGTCTCTCATTCCTGCTCCACCTCCTGCACCCTCTGATCCACTTCCTTCTCTTTTCTCCTCTCCCCTTCCCCTTCATCCTTCCTTTCCAATTTCTCACACCCTCTTCTATTTTTTTTCTCTTCTCCTTTTCCCACTCTCCCTTTCTCTTACATTCCCTATATCAATCTTTCTCTTTCACTGTTTCTCAGTAACAGCTGTTTTTTCCTATACTGACTGACAGTCATAATGAGAGCCCAATGTTGGTGTTTCCAAAAAAGTCTATGTTATTTTCAGTGGTTGTAAAAGCGTATTTGTGTAATTATTTTTAATATGTTGCACTGCATAAATAGGACTGGCAATATACTTCAAGTTATGTATTTCGGATATCTGTAGCAAACTGAGCATGGGTGTTGCCCAGCTTTTTGTTTGATATCTTGCTTTGATACACATGTAGTTGTTGATCTACATGTAAAGTATTAAACTATTTATTGTGTTTCAGCAGACAGCTAGTTTGTCTGGGTAAACAATTCTTTCAGATTTGCTTAGAGTTGTTACAGTTCGGTAAAGTTGTAGAGAGGAACAACCTTGCTTCTCGATCAGCTCAAAGTAATGAGTACTAGCAGCGAGAGAGAACTGTTGTCTGGGACTGTTAGCTGAACTAAAATGGAGAAAGTCTGGTGGCTTCACTGCCTCCAGTGTTCTTGGAAAAACAGCAAAACCTCAAGTTAGTGAGTTTTTAGAGTAAGAAATCGGCCTTAACTAAGAGGTAGCGAAACTAGGAAGCGTTCGGCAGCTAGTCTTCCCTTACACTGTAGCAGGTACAACGTAGTATGGGATTTTGTGGTATTCGTGAAGACTGACGCATTACCTCCGAATTGTGAGTGTTTGATAGTGGAGCAACACAAATCCCACAAGCCGACTAGGCCATAAACTAAGTGTAATACTCAGCTGATCATATCGTCCCGATCGCTCGAGGATTTCATCCGGTAGCTGATAGTGATACTTATAGGGTCTACTTTCGGATCATTTTGAGTGTACTACTGTAGGGCACCACCAATTTGTAAATTAGTAGAAGTGCAATGAGTGATCTCTGCTAGCACATACACTTATTAACACAAGTAATTGTGCACGTGCGTGCGTATGAATTATTGTTGACACAATACCTTTTTGCATGATTGTAATCCAGTGACTGACAAAAAGTTCACCCACACCACAAGCTGTTAAAAATAACCAGCTTTGTTTAAACCACTTTAAATAAATGATGTAACATGGTTGTTAAAGCAATAGGAACATACTAGTTGAATGCCCTTTTTTACTGAATAAAGTATTTTCTAAACAGTAAAACTTTTGCTTTTGAAACTGCATATATACGCACCTGAACAAGTTGCAGCTTCCACCCATCGTCCTTCTGAACACTTCCAGACGCCTTTACTTCCCGATGCTGGAACAATTGAAGTATCAATAGGGCAAATTATGTTGTACTCTACTCCATCTTCAACCACTCCTGTGGAGGAAATGTTTATGTTGTATCTACTAATGTTGAGTAGGCATTTGTGGCCATCTGCAAAAGCAAAGAAAAATCAGGATGTAATGACCAAAAAAGGGTACTGCATTACCAGGTGACATCTGCTCATTTAAAAAAAAATGTTTTTCAGCTTGATAAAGAAAACGGTATCGCAAATAAGCCATTGACCAATGTTTTAACATCGATCAGATAGTTCATTGATTGTTCTAAACTGATCGTAATTCTGACTATTTAGCTGCACTCATTTTTTATGATACCCACAAATTATGAGCAATAAAATAGAGTTGCTGAAACTTGTGCATGTATAGCTTATATTACAATAGAATGTAATTGAGAAAATAGAGCCTAGGCAAAATTCTCCATTACTCTAGCTCCTGCTAGCAAAGTCTTAGACCCTTTGTTTAGGTACTGTCTTTTGAACCTAAACAGTACCAGTGTTGGAGTGGGAGCCATTACTGGCTTTTGAACCAGTTTGAGATTTGGCTTTCAAGTTGGGAGTAACTATAATTGGAGAGTTGGAGAGGGATTTGTTTTGGGAGGTTGAGTTGGACCCCCCAGTTGAATTGGTTTTGGAGTGGGGGTTGGTCTAAGCTTTATGCCTACTCCGTCAAACCTCTTCGAGTCTTCAATCTCATCTTTGAAGCCTATAGCACTATGTGTAAGCTTGCTTTCTTGTCGTTGGACAGCATGGAAAGTCTTTTCATTGTGCCGAAATTTATCCTGCCCCGAGTCCTGCTCAGAGCTCCTTTAAAGTGTTTGATGGATTCTTTGAGGGCCCATATTTTTAGCAATAAAGACATTGGTTGGTACCAAAAAGCTTTGTGAGTTTTTAAGGATGAATCGGCTTGTCTAGCGCCAAGCAGGCATTCCTCACAACCTCTGACGGACTCGCTTAGACGTACATTTAGGCATTTTCAAAAATACTGCTGTGATAATGTACCAACCGATTGTAGTTGAAGTGATTTTGAATGATGAAATCCATCTTTGAACGAAAGCTAGAGTTCCAGGGCGGAAACTGAAATTGAGTACCCCAAATGCCACCCTTTTGCTGCAGATCCAAGTATATTTTGCGCTGACCAGTAGGAGGAAGTTTTGGTAAGGTACTTTTCAAGTCGGCACAGATAGTTTTTACCTTGCTGATCCAAAAGATATGCATATGTAGCCCAATCTAGCACCGAGCTGATGTTGTCCGAAGTGAAGCCAAACTTGTTGTCAAGTTTTTTGTATTTCATCTTGTTGTAAGAACTACTGTGAGAACCAATGTCTTGATCAATAGGGTGTGTAGTTTAAATTTGAGCCAATGTTCATTTGCTAAGGCATGACGTGAAAGTTCATAATTGTGCTGTTTAGAACGAGACCTCTGATAAGATGATTTTGGCTAACTCAAGACAGTTTCATAGCCCAATGTAGCAAGAACTTGCATTGTTCTTAGTTATCAATCATTCTAGACTAATAGCACTTGTCTACATTGCAAAAACTCTTAACAGACACTGGCTCAGGCATAATGTCACCGAAATCATTTTGCTAACCCTGATGTTGGATTGATATCAGTAGCAACGTAAGAGAATATCTTCGTAAAAAAACCTCCCAAAAAGCCCCAAAATTTTGTTGATAACTATAGATTTTTTTAATTGCTTGCAGACCTGCCAAGACGCAAATCTCATTTTAAAATGCATTTTGTAAGCGTAATATGTATATGCAAATGAAAACAGATTTGCCAACATTTTACTTCGTTTTTTTTTTGTATGAATATGTTTGCAGACCTGTTACAGTATCTTTATACAGGTATGCATTTATGCTTGGTGATGTAAATGGCAGTTGTCATCTGCACAGAGCTGTAAGATATTTATTGGTTTTTCACTTGCTTATGGCGATGGTTTCCCTCCCGATATACATGTAGATTGTGGTTGATAATGGCCCTTTGTTTGTTCATTCTTGTTTGGTAATGGGTTAGGTATAATTTTATTTGATTAAAGTGGTAATAGTTAGCATAATAAAGTAGACAATAATTGTGTGAGAAGTGAATGAAGTAAAGTATAACAGAATAGGGTAAAAAGTGTGGGTATAGCGGATAATGCTTGCACTAGATACTATAAAATAGTACAGTATGTCTATAAAAAAAATTAATTTGCAAAATATTTAATGATATTGTAGTAGTTTTTACTCTTACTACTTGGACACAACTTCTTTTCATGTAGGCTAATGCAACTTCCTTCCCTACTCAGCTTTATGAACGTGGCGACGGACACCGAGCCCGTCTGCTGCCACCCTACTTACAGCCGACCTTGCTGTCACAAGATCATACAGGGGCTTGCGCCTTGCCTTGTATGGCTTCCTACTGAGGTCTGACCGACCCTGTTCTGCTAACAGCGAACTGTTACTTCGGTATAAATACGGGTCTGCTACTACTGCAACTCCTAGTAAGTGAAGAGAGAGAAGTGTTGGTGTCCAAAGATTTTTTATCAACTGAACTAAACTGGCCATTACACGGCCTTTTATCAAATACAGAACATATAGCATATAGTGTGCAGCCAATACAGTAATAGGAATCATTCATGCACAACATTAAACAACCAATGATAAATGAATAAAGTGTATAGTCCAATCAGTGCTGGCGATGGCTATTGTACTCCTCCTCCTTGATTGGCACATGGGCGGAGTCTCTTCCTTCTGCCAGTGGTCTCTGTTAGCATTGATTACCGCCTATACTTTTCCAAGCCTGTTTATACTGCATCGCTTGGCTGCACACCTACAAGTGCACACTGCCTGCTAGCCATACAGCTACTACTTGTAGCCAACAAATTCTCCAACAATATTGCTAGAAATATCATCACTTTCAGAATGAATGGTAATGAAAAGTTTTTTCCCAATTTTAGTTCAGTATTTTACAACAGTGACAAACTCATTCCTGAAAGTATCTCCAAATCGTTTTAACTAAAAGCTCTACAAAACGATGGCGGATTTTTAATTGCTATCGAATTGTTCTCACATAACATGTATTACTTTTCTCATGTCCAATCATTATTTTTTCCAGAGTAGTGTTAGTTTTTTTGGAGTAGATATTGTAGTTACAGAAAGTGTGTTGGTTGTCAGATCGGTGATTGCAATAGCTGCTTTTGACGTTGTCGGAGTAATTGTAGTTATCGATGTTGCTGTTCTCTGAGTTGAGGCTCTTGATAATTCCAAGTATATGTGGACGAATGACAAAGCTTCATCTGTTTTCCAAAGAAATCGGTATTCGTTCATTTTGTCGGTTCTGGAGCAATTTTCTGTTACACCTTGCGCATGAAAAGTCAAAGGTCTCAAATTCTTATGGCAATGTGCAGATAAGAAGTGAGGCTTTGCAGTCGACTAGACTCAATTTTCTATTCCAAAATAGGTTTGCATTTTGGGTAAGTGTTTTTGTTTCACTTTTAACTCCCAACATACAATCCTCTTCATTTGAACCGTATTTTGTTGGAGTATTACAGGACAATTCATACGTAAATTTTTGGTTTTGGAAAATCAAAAGAGGGTTTCGAGGTATGAATAATCTGCAATACAAAAAGTAAGTGGGATAGATTCTCAAGCATTTGCTGTCATCCACATTTGTATATCATACTCCCCTTACAAAAATCGGAAGTGATAAGACAACAACTCTTGCAATAGCTACATCGACGCATTCATCAATGTTGTCATTATAGAAGTTTTCCTTTGGCATTGAGAAACAAAGTCGACTCATCTCCAATGTGCTTTTTCTTTCAGCATTGGCAACTAAATGCTGTTACTCGATGATGAGCGTGGCATTTATACGTAAACAACTACTGCCTTGTTCATTTCACTCAGTTGTTTTGGTGGTGTGAGACATCCCCATCAAATTGGTTGGCGGAATGTAAGTAATTGTGTCTGAGACACAGAATATGTGAAAATGTCCACTGAAATGCGCATAATCTTTTCAAAATCAAAATATCCACCAAATCGAAAAGCTCCGCGTCTTTCAAAAATTGTTTTACCTCAATAAGTTAGATTGCTTTCTTTAGATCCTCAAAATTTATCGTCTTGTCTTCTGGACAACCGACTTTTGGATCAAAGTTCCTATAGCAGCTTAAGCATCCGAGAGGACTTGCTCTTGAAATACAACTACAGCGTAAAAATCTAATTTTTGTCCACTTGCAAGCCAGGTTGAGTCCTGACACAAAGTAAAATATTTCTTTGGTAACGAGTTGAACAAATAAAGGATCCAAGCGCTCCAAAGGGATGCGCTGTAAATGGGATTCTAAAAATTCAGGAACAAATTCAGCAAGAATAGCGATTGGCTTGAAACCTAAATGTTTTCTACTCATGTTTCTTTTAGAGCTCAGTGATGAATGATGTATATTTTTTGTGTCACTTCTTTTGTAAGCCCATGATCATGGTCATTGAGTCATTATTGGTAATTGAGTCTATTGATTCATCATTGTCGAGACCGAGTGCTTATGGATAACCTTCTGCTATTGCAGTAATCTATCTTTTAAACGCTGATAAGATAGTTTCCTTTGAGATGTGGGTAGTAGATAGGGATTCAATCAAGCAGATAGTGTTTTTCAACTTAACGACAGTCTTCAAATTGTCAGTAGTATTGTAGGAGGAGATTTCTGTCATAGCATCTAAGAACAAGAAGATTTTCTGGGTTCCAAATGCCTTTTTGTTGGCACCAGTGACCAGAGAACCTGAAAGGGTTCTTTTTGTGCAGCAGCATTATTGGTTTTAATTCCGCTTGTAAGTGTATGATTGACGATGTTTGTTGTGTGTAGGAGTTATTTTATTAGTGTTTGTATGATGATTTACATTGGGAGATTGAATATTGTATAAACATGAAATGCTGTATAGTTATATAGTTTTATTAGATAAGAAAAACATTATAAATATACATTGATTACTTCTATGATTGATTCAAAAAGTTGTGCAAACTTTTCTACCTAACACTTAATCTGTAGGTATCTGCTAACCTGTGGTAGGATCATACACCAATATTCTGTAGTCCATTTACATTGAGGTTTCTTTTGAACAAACTGTTTTATTCAAAGCAGCCTTTTTAACTTTTTTTAACTAGATGTTTTAATATACAATATTTTTCATATGTATAATATTTTCAAAATTATATTTCACTAGCAGAAATACCCGGCGTTGCCCGTGGAGATTACATAAATAGTGCGAAAATGATGTTAGGGAGATCATGAAGGGCCAGTGTTATGGAGTTTGTCTTCAGTTTTGACTTGCCAGTTGGCTTGAGGATGCTCAATTTGTCTACATGTTTCAATCGTTATGTAACTGGTTATATACTTTACAAATTGTGCTGTCAGAGCATCTAATAGGTCTTGGAAAATTTTTGTCTGCACTAATTATAACTTTATAGCCGCATGGGTGTGCCAACTTCCCTCTTGCTTCATAACATAATTGAATCTTTGAACATAATCACACAACATCTGAAGAAGTGTAACGGTTGTTCCATGCAACACATTGCTCTCCCTATTGCACACCACCACCGATAACAACAACTTGCAAAAACGTTGACTTTTCTTTTTGAAGAGTTGAGCTTGCAACTCTTTCGTAATAGCTCAAGTCTAGATATTCCAGGGGGTGAAAAGCATGTTTTTAAAATTATTTTCCCACCAAAGGAGATCGTCATAAAGCATGGATTATATTTGCAAAAAGTCAACTCAAGGCTTTGTTGTAGTTTCACATTTAGTGAAAAACCAACTCAAAGAATCTGGTGGATATTCAAGTATTTGTATTTTAAATTTCCATATCAAAGCATATGCTTAGTGACTGTGCATTGTGCAACCCATTGGTCAATATTTCGAAAACATATTTTAGAATGCTGCATCAACTGTGCAAGTAAATCAGCTAAACATGCGCTGTTCACAGTGTGGCAATCACAACGCAATTGTAACAAAAACTCACAATAATTTTTATTTCCTCTGAATTTTCGTAAAGCTTGTGGAGTTGGAGAAAAGCTGTTTGAAATAATTGCGCCAGTTCTTTTTCATGACATGCTGAGCAGCAGGTAAAGTCAAATATCATTAAAATAAACAAAATGTGTACAAATTTTGCACAAATTACGAATTAAGTTCCTCAAATGACTATTTTTGTCACTCTTTTTATGCAATTTTTGTATAATATTGTATAATATTTTGTACCTTTTATCAACCGTTTACCATAGATATTTCAACTATGATGATTATTGCCAATGTTGTGGAGAGACAGGTTGATTAATTATTATTAAAGGCAAGAGTAGTAATAATAATGAAAATTAATTATAAGCCTTTAGCCTAAAAAATAATGCAAGTATTTAAACCTAGACTCGCTTTGCACTGCTGTTGTAGACCTACTCATAATTATCAAGTATTTTTTGTCATGGTAAACAACATGAAAAAGAGAAAAAAAACAAATAAGAAATAGTACTACTGCTGAACAAAGCCAGAGAAATTGAGAACAACTCTGATACATTGGGTTCCTTTTGATTACTTTTTTTTTTATTGTGGCGTTTATCATCATTTTGTATGCATTACCAGTATTGCTCATTCATTGTTGTTATTATTGTTATGGTACACCATGGTTTTTGTTCATAAGTTTCAATTCTTATAATATTTATTTGTATCAAAGTTGTTTGTGTTTAAATTGAGGAATATAATGATATGGAAGAGATGAGAGTATATAGCAGTACTAATGATAATGAGCAGTATTCAACCACAGTGTTATTAACTAAAAATGATTTTTAAACAAAAAGAAAAACAACTACTTTTATGCAACAATGATAAAAATTAATAAAAATAGTAACAACAGTAATAATAATAACAACATTAATAATAATAATCAATGACTAATAATTAATATTTTTGTCACTTTTAATTTTACTAAATAAATAAGAAATACTTTTATTATTATTATTACTTTTACTATTACTCTATATAGTCATAATAATAATTAATAAAAGAAATTAAAACAACAAAAAAATAACCATTCATAAAACAATAAAAATAATATTAAAAATATTAATAATGAAAATAATAATAGATATAATAAAAAAAATTATACTGATAACAATAAAAATAATAACAGTTACTCAAGCATAAAAACAACAATGCAGGAGGAGATGGTGTTTATTAATTATTATTATTTTGATTATTATTAAAACTAACAATTATTTATTGTTGTTATATATTATTCTTGTAATCATTATATTAATCATTTTAATAATATAGCCACGGGCTTCAAGAAAATTGCTAAACAACAATATCAGCCAGGCATAAGCAATGAAATAATGTTGTTGGAATGTGAAAGGCAAGTACAGTTGATAGGTGAGTGGGTGGAGAAGCAATTAAAAGACCGAAAAAGCTAGCAAAACTAATCTGTTTGGCAAACAGATATCAATACTTGATTCGCTGTAGCACTGCTGACCAATCAAAAGGCTGCAGCATGTCGGAATATAATCAAAATAAACCGAACATGTTATGAAAGGCAGAAAAAAATGGCCGGATATAACTTGGCATAACTGATGAGAATGAGGTTTCCATTGGAAAGATTGCTGCGATCCTCTAGCAAAATAGAAATTCAAGAGTGTTATAACCTAGAGAATGTAATGACGACTCTGAATATGTATTTTTTATTAAGATTGATTCATTAGTGCCGGAGTTTTAAGCTAACATCGCAAAAACCGACTTACATTTATATATTAGATTGTTTCTGTTAACAGTTTTAGAGCATTGTTTTGCTGACACGTACTACGCTTATACTGATCGATAGAGACTTCTCCATACAACTATCCCATATTTAGCAAGCATTGAGTAGCACAGAATATCATTGTCTGAAACGCCGCAAGAAAGACTGACTCTTTTTTAAACAGCCATGCTGACCTTTATATATTTATGATAAGGCTCTAAAAGGAAATCCTCCACATGACATGCTTTTTGTTGGCATGTTGGTCTGAAATAAGAAAGAGAAAAATATATCAGTGGAGAATAATAGATATTGAAGTGAAATAATGATAATAATTAAAAGAGTTTTTTTTCCTTTTTCAACTAATGGTAAATAATTATTTATTAATACTTATCTGATTGTTTTGTTTGTTTGTTTGTTTGCACTGTGCCTCGTGGACAACCCTAAACACGGGTCTCATAAGTGGAGCTTGTGTGAGCAGCACCCTATACCCATGCCCGCTGTTCAACCGGCCACTCTTCCGAAAAATCCGAGTCTTCATACCAGTTATGTAATTTATGTTGTAGTAAATGTTGTTGCTGGAGTGAATGATTTTTTTGTGAAACAATTCCCTCTTAAATACTACAAGTTGTACTGATTGATGCGACAACAAATGAGAAAAGTCGTCCGAAAAGCGGTTTATAACATATAGGAAAACCTACTAGACTAAAAAAATTTTTTGAACAAAAACACCTTTTATAATATTGCAGTGGATTTTGGAGGGCCGATAAAAGATCCACCAACAACACCTCACTCCAGAGGTCACCTTCCAATCTACTTACAAACAGAGGAGTATGCCAACTCAGCAACCGTATCAGAGCCCACGGCTCAAACGAGGAACTCGGTGTTCTAATGAGTTAACCATATTTTATTATACAACAACAACGCAGTGTAGTATAGGACCGCAATGAATATTGCTGCTTGTTGCAACCATAAGCAGAATAACAATACAGGTACAAAAAATAGTGATCAGGCTCTGCATATTATAAGCAGAGTAACAGAAAAAATATGCCCAAATAAGGGGACAACAAATCAGTATTAGCAGGAAGTGATTGTACAAATGAAAAGACAAGATATAAATAACAAAATACGATATTGGCTAGAATAGGATTAAATAAATAAGGCGCCCATAAGTAAGAGGCAGAGCTTCTCATTCAATAGTGCTGAGTAAGGGTGGTGCAATAGGTAGTGCAGGTTCTAAGCTGTTATGGCTTGTGTTGCCCATCTTTCATCTTTCCGGTGGTAGCTAGACTGCAAACTTGGGCTTCTGAATCTTCTGGTACTACTTCGGGTCCACAGGCTATAGCCGTTTTTTCCTCCCGACCCTGTATAGGGTCGGTAGTGACACTGCAGAACCAGTAGCGCATGCTGCAGGGCCCGTAGTGACTACTGCAGAGCAGGTAGTGCCTCTGCAGGGCCGGTAGTAATTCTACCAGCTCTCTCACTTGTTTTCTGGCTGTGCTTGACTCAATATAGGTTGGCCTGACACTTAGCAGTTATCAGGGGACCTTGCACAGTTGTAGTGGCCATGAAAATGTATCACATTCCCCTCTCCATTAAAAGGAGTATTTCTTTGTCTGTAATGATATAATAGCAAAAAGAATGGCATATAGTTTCAAGCAACACCTGTGCCCAGATAGACTCATGCCGGGAGCATCCTATGGCTTCCTAGCATCACTATGGGTGGCTTTCCATGTCTGTTTCCGTCCCCCAGGGTCATAGCGGAAATTGAGAACAACCCTCTTTGCACAGAGTGCTACTATAGCATCTGGCGCATAAGCAGAGAAAGTGTCCTCAGGGTTTCTCTGTTCTCCCTTTGGTGTACGTGATGGCGAACTCTTTCTTCAGCCTCAGCTTCTCTCCCGGGAATCCCTCATCCAGCACAAGGGGTGTCAAGATCTGCATCAACATCATCTCTAACTTTGGCTTGAAATCAACAATTGACTGTGATTCAGCATCCTCTTCATTTGTTGGTGCTAGCTCCGTATCAAGTGTAGCAGCAGCAACAACAGGGGTTGGCTAGGAAGGTGCAGTCTCTTTCTTTAGCAACTCCTTCGTGGGCATGGCCAACAACTCCTCTTCTCTTATTCTTGGAGTGTGGCTGGCTGCTAGGTCAGCTTTTAACAGCAAGCTCTCATCTTCCTCTTCTATCCCAAAACACTTTTAGGTAGCCATAGTGCTAATTTGTGGCACAGGGCGTTCTTTAGTTGAGACAGTAAACGCAGCACCCTGGTCACTGTCTTGAGAAGGAATGACCATCTCTTTTTTGTCAACTGCTTTCTCAGACACCCTACTCGTTTCCTCTGTAGTTGCAGGGAGTTTTTCAGCAGGGATACTAGCGGCAAATTTCACACTCTTTCTCCTGGTGGTCACAGTTTTTGCTGTATCTTGGTTAAATTTTCTGAGCAGACAGTCTCCTCCCGTTTCCATCATTTGGGAGGTCCTGCAGGCTGCTGGCGCACTTTCACAGGCGCTGTTGGGGAAAAACTATCCCAACCATGGAGCAATATGGTGTCCTCCTTTGCTGCGTCTATCCACATTACACTATCCTTTAACAGTTTCCCATGCTTGTCTGTACATCGCACAACATGTCCATTTATAGTAATAAAGGATTCTTGAAATTTGAGCAGACACTGGTGAGTGGTGAGGAACAGCATCCCAATGATGGCATCCTCATTTATGTGACTTACCACATAGCCGACACTGGTCTGTAATCCACAGATCTGTACAGACACCTTCACTGTGCCGTAAAAAGCAATCTTCAACCCATCAGCCGTCAACCGATGTGGCTCACTGTTCTGCAGTGTACTCCTTACACTCAGCAGCAATCAATGGTAGACACGCCGGGATAGCACGTTTGTAGTACACCTGGTATCTACTCTACCTGCACCAGCCGTTCTACTTCATTGGCATGCTCCTACAGCATGGTCTTGTACGCCCTGAGGAGGCCAGAAAGTTTGTACCTTGCTTCACTGCGGTTAAACCAAACCTTGCTCGCGGAGCAGCAATTATTCCTTGCAACTGTGGTGGTTTACCACATTCAAGTGCACTCCCTCTCAGGGACTCTTGTAGATGCAGCTAGGCTGTCTCTTTTGGCCTCTTGTTGGCCCCAGTCACTTCCATGAAGCGCACTATGAAATAATCTACATCACCATCTACTTCGAACTTTGGTGCTTTAAAGAAAAACCGGTGGTTGGCAGCTGCTGGGTGAATGACGACCTGTAGCGCTTCTGTCAAGCATTCCATCACATTTGCTTTGGGGTTTTCAGGGGGTATCCTACTAGCGCTGCGTGTGCGTTGGTTTGCCATTGTCTTTACTAGAGGAGTAACTCGACTCAAGTGTGCAATGGGAGGTTTGCTGGTCCATAGTTAGCGGCACCAGGTCTATACAGCTTCTGATGCTGTCTTTATCAAGTATTCTCAGTAAACAAGGTACTGGACAGTAGCACAAGACATGTACAATTTTGCACAGGGTCAATAGTAATGTGTACAGGGCCGGTGTTAAAAATGCAGGGCCGGTCACAAAAGTGACAGGGCCAATATCCGAAGACACAGGGCCATTATCACAGTTAGCAGTGCTGGTATCAGAAGACAAGGGATCGCTATCAGAGTGTGCAGGGACGGTATCAAAGATACTCGGCTAGTCAGTTTGCTACAACGAATTAAACTCAACTTTTATGCAGGGCTAAGCGGCGCAAACTTTCTAGGGATCACTGCTTCAGGCGGTGCAAGCTCAAACTCTGTTCAAGAGTGTCCAGTTGGTGGTCTGTACTGTTAATACAGAGCCGGATCTTCGGGCTGCAATATGCAGTGCCAAGGTAGCTCACTCCAACAGCATGATAACTCTCCCACTGCAGCCACCAGTGTAGTGGATTTTGGGGGCAGATCAAAGATCTACCAACAACACCTCACTCCAGAGGTCACCTCCCAATCTACTTCCAAAAGGATTAGTATGCCAACTCCACAACCGTATAAGAGCCCAGGGCTCAAACGCACAACTCAGTGTTTCAATGATTTAACCATATTGTATTTTACAACAACAACCCATTGCAGTATAGGACCTGCAATGTATCTTGCTGCTTGGTGCGATCACAAGCAGAATACCAATGCAAGTACAAGGAATGGTAAACAGGCTCTGCCTTTTATAGGCAGAGTAACAGAAAACATATGCCCAAAGAAGGGGGCAACAAATGAGTAGTAGCAGAAAGTGATTTTACGAATGAAAAGACAAGATATAAATAACACATTACGGTATTGGCTAAAATAAGATAAAATATATAAGGCGCCTAAAAGTAAGGGTGGAGCTTCTCGTTCAATAGTCCCGAGTCATGATGGTGCAATAGGTAGTGCAGGCTCCTAGCTGCTGCGGCTTGTGCTTCCCATCTTTTGTCGTTCCGGTGGCAGCTAGGCAGCAAATTTGGGCTCCTGCATCTTTTGGTACTACTTTGGGTCCACAGGCTATAGCCCTTCTTTCCTCCCGGACGTGGTATAGGATTGGTAGTGACACTGCAGGACCGGTAGTGCATGCTGCAGAGCTGGTAGTGACTGCTGCAGGGCCGGCAGTGATTCTACTGGCTCTCTTACTTGTTTTCTGGCAGTGCCAGACCAGTTTAGGTGCGCCTGACACTCAGTAGTTGTCAGGGTGACTTTGTGCAGTTGCATTGGCCTTGAGAATCCACCACAAAAATAAAGTAATTTTGCGCAAACAAAAAATATTTTTTAAGCAAACATCTCTTTACGATATATAAGGACTTTCACACAAACAAGGTCTCTTCATGCGAAACCAATTTTATAATATACAATAATTTTTGCCCATAAAAAGTTTTTTTCACGCCAACTCTCTTTTAGGATGTATAAGGATTTTTGAGCGAATAAACAAACTTATTTATTTTTAAAATGTTAGAAAGGACTTTTTTGCGTGAGACGTCTTTCATAAATGTAAACTCATTGGTCTAATCACTTCCTGTGGCTTTACTCTTATATGATTTCACGCTGATTACTTCCTGCCAGCAACCTATAAAAGGGCTGAAATTGTGTATATTCACTGCATTCATTCGCTTATGTCTTACCGATCACCCTAGTGGATTGCCAGCCTAGGACGTCGGTTATTAAGGAATAAAGCCAATATTTAAACCAGACTCTGTGTAGTTTGTTTGAGCCGTGGGCTCTGCCTACGCTGAATGATTTGACAGTGTTCTACTTAGTTGTCACTGTTGGGCAGCACAGTAATCCCTCTGGAGAGAGGCATAATTCTTGAGAATAGTGGACTTTCGTAGAAACAGTCCATTACATTGGTGGCCACAGTGGGATAATTTTCGCAGATCATTTCTTAGAATAGAGTTGATAATACTCTTCCATCTGCAAAGGACGGCGAACTAGAGAGCACGCAGTCCAATAGAGCACCTGCTGACAATCCATAGACTGTTACAAAAGAAAAAGTGACCAAAAAATTGCAAGCCATCATGAGGCCTAACCACGGCAATGCACCAGCTACTTTCAAAGCCCCGAGGTTTGACGAAAAATGAGATGTTGAGTACTTCATTAACATGTTCGTAGATGCAGTAGAGAATAATGAGCCACCAGAGAATACGGCTATGCTTTACTTAAGAAATGCATTAAGGGGTAGAGCTTTAGACTGTGGAAAGCCTTGATATCTGCAGGGTACCTTTGCTGCCCTACGAGCACGTTTTGGTCTGACGCCATGGGAAGCCATGTGCTGGCTCACCGTCCTGCGCAAACTGCACAAAACGCCGCTCCAGGAGCACGCTAATGAGAAAGAGCGTCTAGTAGGCATTGCTTGTGCCAACCTCCCTCATAGACTCATGCAGAGGATGACACTGCGCACGTTCAGTACCAAAATTGGAAATGTTCGTCTGGAAGATATTTGTTGGCCATGCAGCCCACCGACTTGACGGATGCAGTCAGGGCCGGAAACAAATACCTGCAGATTTAAACACTGTTGGAAGAGCACCAGGCTCATTCGCGGATAGTAGAAGGAGAAACTGACAATGAGAACAATTGGACAGGAGCTGCTGCCAGGAGTTCACCTCAGCCTGTTTAGACTACAACCCCAGTACAGAACATACACAGCACTCCCACACCTACCACCTCAGATCCTGTTGCAGCTATCATGTACAGTCTGAAAACGCTGACTGTATAAATTATGTCACTGACATCAGCCAGCAATACCGCTCCACCCCCACTGATGTACGCATGTACAGCGATGCTGGGGCTGTGGCCAGCCAGGTCACATGATGGGTACCTGCCCTCAAACCCAACTCATGGTTCGGTTTTCTGATACCCCTAGACAAACGGGAAATGGCCGACTCCCGCAACAGGAAGTCGGGCAATCCGGACACTTCCCTGACCCCGTTCTAGTCCTTCAACTCCATTGAGTGGACAACTCCCCAGGAAATTACAGACAGCAGAAAAACAGCTGGAGCGACCTTACCGGACTGCTACTTCCTAGCTGGACAATTAGCGGGTAGGCCAGCAGCTATGCTGATTGATACCGGTTTTACTACCAACCTACTGTCTAAACACACATACTGGTTGCTACCACAGTCTGTGAAAAACTTGCTACAAAATAACGAGTCACATGGCCTGATAGTGGGTGGATTTATGATCTCTTTCTTTGGCACAATACAAGTCAACTTGCAGCTGTTTGGGTTTAAGGTGAGCATAAACTTTGTGTTTCGCAACCTCAACGAAGATGCCATTATTGGCATGCAGTTCCTCACCGTGCAGAGGGTACTCAGCAAGTTTCCAAGACTCCAAGGCCGTCATAGAGGGGCATGAGCTTCCATGCATCGATTAGTGTGGGCGACTGCTGATTAATAGCATCAGCACGGCGTGTGCAGATTCGGTAAAGAGCCACTTTTTTGTCTGAGCAGAAGAGACACACCCCTTTGATATTGAGACAGCCCACACAAGGAGAGCCACGGCGGAGACAAGCATATGGGAAACTCATCAGGCTGCGGAGACAACTGAACCACCAGCATACAGCAACAAGTTTCAGTCGGATCGAACTAAAACTGTGGACGTTAGTGGCGAAACAGTGTTTTTCTCAATGCTCACTATGTCCCTGCAATGGAGAGAGAGGAGATCTGCTGCTGGAGAGAAGCAACTGCCCTTCAGCCATCTAACCCTTCCAAATAAGTTCAAACTAAAAATCAGCAAGCACAGTGTAAAGTGATTCTGCAAAAGCACTCAACTGTGCCCAGACAGGAATTCCCCCAATCCCTTCAGTGGAAAGACTAGGAAAGCAGGAAAAGCACTCAAGAAACCTGCACAAGAGGTGCAAACCATGCCGTGCTTGGTTTCAAACCCCCAGCCCCCCCCCCCCCTCCCAAACCACTTCCAATCTACAAATTGTGAAAATTCCAAGCCCCAGAAAGAGATAGGGAAATGGCTAAAATCCCAAAGTACCCCAACACTTCCTGTGTTTCCTGTGAAAGTGAACAATGTGAGTCAGTGTTGTGAAGAACCTTGCAGCATTGAACAGCCACTCAGCCCGCGTAAGATAGCAGAAGAGCCACATCTATTATCAACATAGTAAATCTGCTGCTGGATGCAGATTTGAATAACTACCAACCTGCTGACCTCAAGCGAAAGCTACTGGCAATGCCTACAGCGGAGCTATTTAAGAAAACCCCAGCAAAGTAGCATACTAAAGATGAGGAAGAAGGTGAGCATCTCAATTTAGAATTTCCAAAATGGTTGTTTAGTAATTGCTCGTCACGAAATCTGTTGGCTTTATGGAGTTGTAGCCCACCCAGCTTTGCTAAACCTGTTTCTAGAGATTCACCAAGTGCTGGTGACAATAACTTACATGCTTTGCTGCAAAAAACTGCTGGTTCCCTTATCAGGTTTGCACATAAAAAATGGCGGAAAATTAACGGTGTACCACCTGATGCTGCCTGCCGGCCCGGGACGACTCCTCACTGGCTTAGGGGACAATTGTGCCAGTCAGGGGCAACCCTCCACCGGCCTGGGGTCCTCCAGAAGATCGTTCATTGAACACTGAGAGTGCACAGGGTGTTTAATACCCTTGTAGGCCTTACCAGCAGACGAAGCGTGTTGTTTCCGCTAAGGGTGGTGATCCTATGACCTCTTCACCACCAATTTTAATGCCTCACAGCACAGTGCACTACACCCCAGGTAGAGCTGTAGCTGACACTCCTGTGGCATGAAGGAAGAAGAACAAGTGGTCACATTCCCCTAAGAAGGGACGACACTCTCCTGAGGTAGAAGTAAAGAAGATTTTACTGGCGGTACAACTTCAATGGCCACTATTGTCTCTGATACACAGTACTGTACCACAACATGCCCGACCAATTAACACATTGCATGACAGTAACCATGCATCTGTTGCTGTAGAGTCATGGTCCCAAGTGTATGTGTCCCCAATGCCAACTGTTAGGTCGGTAAAGGCTGCTAACCCTCTGGTAGAAGCAGTGGAGAGACAAAAATTTGATACCAGACTCACCAGCAGTGGATGACGAACCCACCATATGTTGAACAGAAGATGGGCACACAAGCCCACAAGATGGAAGATGCTGCAGTGGGTGACGGCTGAGATGGCAGAAAGTGTAAGACTTGCTGCGAGAGACGAAAGACTACACTTGTACGAAGTTTGCATACCAGGAAAGGAACAGCCAGCAGCTGAGGGTGCAAATCCCCCGGCATTGTTTATGACAATACTGCAGTTGCCACTACGCCAATGAAAGTTGAGATGCAGTGTACTCTCATCAAAGCAAGTTTGATGCCCCTGGAGACATCACCCATTATTTGAAGATAGGGATTGTCTACAAAGTCGATCAGCTCAGGTAAACAAGGTTATGCGAGTTTATTCTGTTTGAAAACCCACAAAGCTTAGACGGTTTCAACCAACACACTAAGTAGCGCCAACTCCCACCCAAAATTCAGCAAATAACAGAATGGGATCTGCAGTGCAAAACAACACACAAAAGAAGACGCTGGCTAGTACCAAGCAGGCGCACTCCATGACAGGGTTATAAAATCCGTAAGTGGGCAGCCAGACCACTCTGTACGGTATTCGTACCACTACCAGAGCTGGGCGGGACATTGGTAGAGTCGACAGAAGAAAGAGTCATACCAAAACCTTCACAGACCTTTCTGCACCCGCAGCGATTGCTTGGCCACTGCGATAGAGTCATACATCACCACCCTGGAGCGACAGTTGGGTGATTTTAAAAAACTACTTTTAAGCCAGATGCTCACAAGTGGGAAAATTGAGACAGCCATGGTGAAAACGAATCCCCTAACCACCAACGTAGAGTGGCTGCAACAGCAGGCCGCTGGCTTGAGAGGTGCTTTCTTTTAGAGAGACTAAGACTGTACATATTTATATATACATTTAATTACGGTCTGCAAGTCTGTACATCTATATAACCAAATATACTTAATCCGCGTACAAGACATAACCCCCACTTATCATTCTTGATAATATGTTGTAATTACAGACCGGGTGTGCCTTTAATGAAGAAAGGTATGTGGTACATTTTGATGAATGACAGTAGTAAACCGGTTGCTTACTAGTTTTATCTCCACACCAGTTCCGTTAAAGTTCCAACCACAGTTGTCGGAAATATGCTATGTCAGTGAAAAGTCTAACTGTGCCTTTAACACTGTATGCGAGGCTGGTATTGACCCCTGTAGGGAGGGTATTGATCTCTACAGACCTTGTATGGTGACACAGGGCCGGTCAAATATGGCCGCCAGAGTAGAGGACCATCCGAACCATGTACGATCCTGCTCTATAACAGGAACAGGAAATACCTTTCCGTGCATCGACGAATATCAAGATCACAAGCTAACCAGAGACTTGGCACCCTGCAATAGATCTCTGATTGGACAATAAGATATAAGACTGTGCCTTTAGCCACTTGGCGCCTATTACATTTAACCTTAATTCATTGTATGATTTTTCTGTTATTCATCTATGTAATCTTCTTGGTCTAATCACTTCCTGTGCCTTTACTCTTTTATGATTTTATGCTAATTACTTCCTGCCAGCTGGAAGTGTTGTCTTTATTCACTCATGTCTTGCCAATCACCCTAGGACTTTGGTTATTGAGGAATAAAGCCAATATTGAAACCACACTCCATGTAATTTGTTTGAGCTATGGGCCCTGCATATGCTGAATGATTCAGCGGCGTTTTATTTAGTTGTCACTGTTGGGCAGCACAGTGTCCCCTCTAGAGAGAAGCATAATACTCGAGAATAGTGGAATTTTGTAGAAGCAAGCCCAAAGTCCATTACAGATAGACGATAAAAAGTTGTTATGCAAAATGGAGGATCTCTAGCTCCCCTGTTAAGACCTATCATCAGTACAGTAGTTCCCAGTATACTGACAACTGCATTAGGAGGATGGGGAATATGAGTATCTCCACTAGAATGATGCGGAAGAGGGTGGCTATTTTACCGGTGGATGACTTGAGTAAGAGAAGAAAAATCACTATAGTCAACAATGCCATCTCGGATCTGTTTCAACCATTCATAAAAATTGTTAAAAAAGTTATGTTAAGTAATTTTTTTCTAGAATCGAAACAGTTTATTTAGTTGCAGGGCTACAAGAAGGAACTATGCAAATAATCTCCTCAGAACTTTGACTCAAACTGGTAGAAGCAATGTTTCGGACGCTATAATAACACCTATTGTACTTGTTTTATCGGTAATGAAACCAATAAAGCCTTGAGCCGCCAACCTTTGACATTTCCTCAACAATATTTTTTTGTGCCTGAAAACAGGTATGATCGAACAATGAGAAAAGTTGGCAATGATAGAACGATGGAGGAAAAGAAAAAACTGCTCCGTCTTATTATAATCCTATGGAAGATATAACGGTGAGAAATATGCTTTGTTTAAAACAACGCATGAATCTAATTCATCTGAGTATGAAAATTTAGACGAAAATGCTCAAAACATGCATAGCTATTTGAGTGACGCCAGATAAGTTAAAAAATAGTCGACAGCGGATGAATAACTGGTCTTCTGTCAAAATAAAACCAAAGCCACAAACTAAGTCACCCTTGGCTAATAGTAACCTTATCAGTGACAAGTCCAACATCCTCTCAACAATCGAACCTACTCCCTCTACATCTGTGTTAAATAATACTGATAACTCACTGATAGGAAAAAAACTGTTTCATACTGATGACTTGTCTATGGACGATTTTTAGCATGTTGATGAAAAGGAAAGTGAGGATGCAGGTGAGAAGGAGCGTTTAGAAGATTTTGAGAAAAACTAGCTATTGTGACAAAGACTAAAGGCGATCGAGCGATTGGCTTAAGAAATGTTGGAGCGCTTGAGTAAAATAGACAAGTATGATTTGGATAAGGACATACTCAAAATCAGAACTAAGCTGTTGAATCCTGTGACCTCCAAAACTTTGTTGTGAGATGGTCTTACTTATACAGCAATGGTAATGTTGTGTTCTCATAGAATGTGTATTTTCTAACCTGAGTTTACAATACAATGAAATGGTCAAAGATATCCCACTTATATATATGCGGAGAGCTGGTATAGCAAAAGTATAATCTAGAGCTATAATAAATTACAATAAGCAATATGTAACATTTCCATAAAGCATAGCCATGTGATAATAGGTTAATAGCACATAACAAATAATGTATAAATGTGTAGTAATTGTCATGTCCTAACACCTCCCTGCTAGCTTGAAGTTATCCTTATTACTTCAGCGATTAGTATTCCTCTTTGAGCGTCTGGGATTATCCCTGTTGTGTTCATTGCCATCAGGTAATCTAGGATTTCGACGTTTTGTTGGTGGTCGTGGTTCTTGTGCTGCAGGTAATAGTTGTGGTTGTGGGTTTTGTGACGTAGTGGATATTTCATCCGGTGGTTCGTCATCTTCAGGAGAAGTATGCCTAGGACAGAGTTGATCCAAGTGTCTCTTCCAGGTTGGTCCTCTGGGCTGTACTCTGACGTTAACACTTCTGCTTCCGAACACCTTCACTACAACAGCTGCCACCCATTTACGCTGTTTATCTCTTCTTGGTCCACAGTATAGAGCATAGCATGGTGTTCCTACTGTGTAATGATGTACTGTCTTGGTTGATCGATAATCCTGCACCTGTTTACCTTGAGCTAATTGAGCAAGTTATGGCAGTAATGTGTCGATCTTTGTTCTGATCTGTCTTCCATTCAACAGTTCACTAGGTGAGTAGCCATAAGACAGTGGTGTCCTTCAATACTGCATAAAGAACTCTTGTAATGCCGGTTTGGCTGAAAGAGTAGACTTCTTGAGAGCTTGTTTGAATGATTGAACCAGCCTTTCTGCAGCTCCGTTTGTGGCTGGATGGTATGGTGCACCAGTAAGATGAATGATTCCTCGGTTTTTGCACCAATCCTGAAATTCCTCGGAAGTAAAAGTTGCTCCATTATCTGAAACTATACTATGAGGGTATCCGAAATGAGCAAAATCCTCCTCGAGTAATTCGGTTGTTACTTTGGTTGATTTAGAAGTGGTAGGATGTATACAGGGGTACTTGGTGTATGCATCTACTAACACCAACCATTTGGTTCCCATGAAGTTAATCGCATGGTCAATGTGTACTCTGCTCCATGGCTTCTCGGGCATCATCCAAGGGTGATTTGGTAACCGATCCGGCTTGTTTTGATGCTCATTGCAGGAAGTACACTTGTGAGCAGTGTCCGTGATGTCTTGATCCATCCTGGGCCAGTAGACTGCAGTTCTTGCGAGTTGCTTCATTCTCTGCATGCCAAAATGTCCAAGATGTAAAAGTTGAAGAACTTGTCTCTGAAGAGAGAGAGGAATGACTACTCTCGTTCCATAAAGTAGACATCCGCTTTCTGCTGACAATGACATCTCCAGTTTCCTAAAATCTTGTATTGAATAGCCATCAGTCACAGTTCCAGCTTCATTGCTGTCATTTCCTTTTGGCCATCCATCCTTCAGGTATCTCATCACGGTACTAAGTACAGGATCCTTTGACGTTTCTTTCTTTAGAATCCCAGGATCTGTTGGTTTCAGTTGACTTCCAATGTTTTTGATTGTACAGACGGTATCAACATCTTCACCTTCTTCCTCCCCATCAAACTTGTCATCAGATCCAATGGGTAAGCGGCTGAGTGCGTCTGCATTTCCATGTACTAATCCGTCAACATATATGCCAAGTTGCCGTATACCCTCCCTTCCAAGAAGGTTAAGATTAGGTACTTTGCTCACGACAAATTGTAATGGTTGCTTATGTTGACGTGAATCCTGATGTGTGTTGATAAGACAAACTCCTAGGTTGTTAATCCGATCTTTGGTTGCTGATTCAGAGCATACTTGTGTCATTGTTAGTGCTGGACTGCCAATTTTCTTCCAGTTGTCCATAGATAGGAAGTTGTCTCCTGCTCCTGTGTCTACTTCCAAGGTAATTGGATGACCTTGTAAATTGACATCAACTTGAAGTTGTGGATTTGTGCCGACTGTTTTGACTGCCTTGACCAACTTCAAAGTTTTAGCACCTTTCTGCTTTTTTCGGCAGACGACTTCCAGGTGTCCTGTAAGTTTACAGTAATTGCAAACCGAATTCCTGTACCTACATTCGACAGCTTTGTGGTTATCTTTCCCACATCTGTAGCAGCTCTGCCGAGTAGAATTAGTTGCAGGCTTTGGATTTGTCTTCTTCTTGTTTACTATTTGTACAGGATTTGCTGCCCCATGTACAGTTTCTTTTGCTACCTTTGCCGCTTCTTCCATCTCTATGGCGATGTCAATAGTTCTGGCAAAAGTGAGTTCTTCATCTTTAATTTTGAAGAGTGTTTTCGAAATTGGTTCATTCGCGACCGAGCAGACAAATCTAGTGCGTAAAGCTTCATCCTGCGCGTCGGTAATAGATGCAAAGTCACAAGTTGTAGCATCATGCCTGATTCTTGCTGCCAACTCTTGAATTGTTTCTCCTGGATTTCTTTTCATATTGCTCCAGTAACGATATCTTTCTCTGATGATGAAAGTTCTTGGGTTCTATTGAGTCATCATGTAATCCTCAATTTCCTCCATTGTTAGCTTGTTGACTTCTTTCTCAGGAGTTTGCTGATCTGACCAATCTGTTAACTGTTTGTAGATAAATTTCGATTGATTGGTTAGAAAAATCTGCGGTATTCTTTCTTCAGTAATAGAATTAGCTCCTACAAATGTCCTGAAGCGTAGCAACTAGTCTGTCCACAGCTCTACGTTGGGATCAAAAGCAGTAAAATTTGGAGTTGTTCCTCCTGCTTGAGCTTGTGTTTTCTGTGTAAGTAGTTCCATCAGCTGTTGGTTTTCTCTCTTCTGTTGTTCCATCTGCTCCTTCTGAAGCGCCCGCTTATACTCTTCGGCCTCCCATCTCACCTTGGAGTTGTGGGCGCAGCCTAGGCTGAGTACCTTTCCACCTAGCTCGCCTACTAACGCATTCGCTTTTGGCTTACTAGGGCCTGACTGTACATTGAGCTGGTCGCGCAACCCTAAGGGATTTACTGCATATGCGAACCACCCGGCTGGTGACCCAGTCGATAGCGATCACCTTGATCTGTTAGAGCGGGTTAGGCCCCCAGAGGTAACCGACGGTCTGATCCATACCCCACTTTGCTATGGGTATATGAACTTTGACCGTTTTCACCAGCCTTGCCTGTTCACCAGCGTTCCTGGATATGGATTTAACTCTGCCATTCCATGCTGGCTATTTGTGGACTATCATCCACGTACCACTCGCTGTAGTATTTTCCGACCTACAGTCGAGCCGACTAGACGGTACCACAGTATCCTGTTAATTCAGGATTCGAGACACAGTGGGCCTTCAGCTCCTCCCACAGCGCTATATCACCGATTTAATGTGCCTCCAGAGCCTCACGGCCCCACTGCCGCCTGTTGCAGACAGACTTCAGGGAGCCTATCCCCCTAAGTTTATCTGCTGAGTGAGTAGTTGAATAAGCTGGTCAGTAGGAGTAGACATGTTGATTGAACAATAACTCTTGTCAAATTCAAATAATTTAAACTATGTCCACTGCTCAAAACAATTTCTTTTAAGCAGTGTAATATATCAAGAAGTAAACAGATGTCAAGTGATGATGCAGAAGTAAAGAAATCTCCAGCTGAAGTATCCCATCCTTGTCGCCAATTGTTGTGTTCTCATAGAATGTGTATTTTCTAACCTAAGTTTACAATACAATGAAATGGTCAAAGATATCCCACTTATATATATGCAGAGAGCTGGTATAGCAAAAGCATAATCCAGAGCTATAATAAATTACAATAAGCAATATGTAACATTTCCATAAAGCATAGCCATGTGATAATAGGTTAATAGCACATAACAAATAATGTATACATGTGTAGTAATTGTCATGTCCTAACAGGTAAGATCGGGAAACACAAACTACATCCAATCTTAGAGTCTGATCACCGATCAAGGGATCACAACTGTCAGCAGATCACCACGACAAGTGCCTACGGGGAAGTATTTGGTCATTCCGGGAACTGGAAGAAGGTCATCGACGCGTTAAAAGAGCTGAACTACAATTCAAAACAAGAGACAGAAAAAAGAATACGCGAATGGCTGAGAGGAGAGGATGCCTATCCTCTACACAAAAAAGTGATTACCAAATTTAAACGCCGTCACGCAATTTTAGCTGGCAAAGGGAAACGGCTTGAAGTAAATTTGATAGATGTGCGTTTTTGAACGAAGAAAACAACGACACAGCATTTTTACAGACAGATTTTGAGTCTCAATCCAGAAACATTTGGACTATTTCACTCCTCTCCAAAGCCAGTCACAATATAGTCCTAGGGTTTATGAGGATATTGGATGGAGAAAACTACAAGATTTCTCTACAAGATTACCGATCAAGTTTAATTGGCAAGCAAAAATTCGGGTTTTTGTAATTGTAATGTGAAATTTTTTTTTTTTCAAGCGAAGAAAAAGTAAAAAATAAATTCACCAAATAGAAATTCATGAAACTATCCACTGGTTTCACTAAACTAAATATGACTACTTCGAAAACAAAAACTACAATGCACTCAATAAAATACTTTGAGAAGAGGAAAGATGTAAAGGTGTATAGTCATTCTCTAGTGTCAGCAATCTGGTCCTCATTTATAACATATCTCTACACTACAGCATTGTTGTGTTGGGTCATGGCCACTATAATTCAGTGTAGACCTTAAATAATACAAATTAATGTTCCATGGTGTATACTTTAACTGACAAGCGAATGTGAAAAGTTCAATCACAAAAAATATTCTGTTTCTTGTGAGAAGTTTTAAAGCAATGTAATGAAAAAGCTAGACAAAATTTGAGATGTAGATTCAAAATCAAATAACAGTGTGGCACATTTTTTTTATGAAAAACATGCCACCAAAAACGATTTCTATTATTTTTGTTACTTTTACGAAGCAGCGTCTACTGAACTGTTTTCCAGAGTATTAAAGCACCTTGATTTAGAATTAAAAAACTTTCACGGTATTGCTGTATAAAGATTTGAAAAGACAGCCTTCATGTGGTATTCAATAAAAAATTTGGTGGTAGTTACTGTTATGAGTCTGATCCTCTACCCTGACAAAGTGTTTTAAGAACAAGCAAAAGTGTGTAGTTTAGTCAAAGTGTCTATTATTCTCCCCTACAGTGTTCTCCCCTACCAGTGTCATTAAAAATCCCTTTAGGTAAAGCTTTTTTACGCTTAGAATTTTTCTATTCATACTGTCACATCGTTTGGAAAATGTTGGTCTAATGTTTGCCGCATATCAACAGCAGCACAAAAAGCCAAAGTTACAGCCTCTTTCAAAAGACTCAAACACTAAAAAGATTTAAAACGTTTCTGAAAGCTACTACTTTCAGGTTTACTTGTTTTGTGTAGCAAATAATCAATGTGATTCGTATGTAAAATGATGAGTTTTCCAACTCTCTTAGAAATAGCTTCAGTTTTATTAGATAAACTAGCAAGTAAGTTTTTCATGTAACTGAGCTCACCAAAATTCTGGTATAACTTTTTCTCAGTTAAAAGTAAACTCTGTTCTTTTTAAGGATGTTTTATTGTGCCAACAGTTTGTGTATATAGAATTGTTTAAATTAAAACTGCTGAGGTGCCTCAATTGGAGCTTTTTATTACAGTCCATCATGAATAATCATGAGGTCATTTAGTTCTAGCAATCATATTTGAAGGCTAAAGTAGTTTAAGATTCTGCTACTTAATATCATCAATGAACAGTAATAAACAGATTTAGTGGTGAATGTATGGCGAAGAGACTTACCAACAGAAAAGTTTGTCTTCGATCCATTACTCTTCCAGTTACTCATTCCAGCAGCCAAATCTAGTAGATAGAGATCTTCAAAAAGTCGAGTTTTAATGCTGATGTTGTACCGGCATGATTTCACTATTTCATCTGTACAGTTTGCTTTGAAAACCTCCTGTGTGACTAAGTTTAACTGAGAATCAAAAATCTCGGCCGAAAAATAAGTTGCAAGGCGCCTCAAGTTCCAGGAAAAAGACAATATGTGTCCAAATATAGTTGGATAAACTGTTACTTCCACATTCTCTGGTGCAAGCGGACCTGAAAGTTAAAACTTCATATTAGGTAATCATTTGTCTATGACTTATATCGATAATGCTTACTAGCTTTTCCGACTGTCTTAATGTAGAAATTCAAACAAAAATAAAAAAGTGTCTGTATACAATGCAAAAATGCTATTGAGATGGCCACAAGTTTGATTGGGAATTTTTAATTTGGTTTGGGACATGGGAATTAACAAAAAAGTAGATCACTGGTTGAAAAAACAACAATCAAAGACGGCAGATGTATAATGTCCATGGGTTGCAAATGAAACTGTACTCTCAATAAAGTATGGTAAATAATTATTGTTTGTTTACTTTGGTAAGCTGATTTCACATTCTCTAAACTCACACAAGTTAGCAATCATCAGTAAAAAAAGTACAATCTTAGAAGAGCAGTTGTAAAAACTATATTTGCTTATTACGATGCTGTTTTCATTTTTATTGATTGATTTGCCATGTTGGAGTCATATGCTCCATAATTTTTTTGGCAAAGTATGAGAACTGCATGGGTAACCATCATTTCTTAAGTATTTTTGTTATTCCCAGTGTGATTTATTGACTTATGAACTCCTAGTCCATTTTGTTCTATGTCCATCTAACATCATAAAATTTTGTAGCAGATTTTTAAGGCTTAAACCCACCAACTGAGTGCTTTGACCAGCCAAAGTGCTAGTGGGAAGTCGGTAGCATTCCAACGGTATGCTGCCACCAGTTACTTTCCACCTAGAGGCAGGAAAAGGTCGGTACTACACCGAATTGGAATTGAAGGAGTGTTCTTTACTACAGAACTATTGTAGAACCCTCAGCTCAGCTGATTTACTCACAGCTTGAGAGTAGTATACATTTATTTTTTACAAAAGAATATGATGCCGCACAATTCCCAATACAAACTGATTGTCATAGCAAAAGTTCTGCCTTTTATAGGCAGAGCACAGGAAGTAATATAGGGCAATGGTCAATGATTCCGAAGTGGAAAACAATGCGGCAAATAGGCAATAAGATATAAATACAAGCAAAAATGATACAGTATATAGGGTTGGATATGTGTGGGGCAGAAAAGTGGTAGGTGGAGTCATAAGCCAGATGGCCAATCCTAGTACTTCCTACTTCCAGCTGCTGTTGCATCAGTTTCTCTAAGCCATGGACAGTAGCTTTCTCTAATTATAAGGGTGGATATATCCTGGATACTGTATTCTGTTCCTCTCAGGCTACTTTCAGGTCTCAAGCTAGGATGAGTCAATTTCTGTTGGTACGATATGTTCCCTACAGGGTACAGGGTAGGTACAGGGTAGGTACAGCATTGGTATAGTACCGATGCAGAGTACTATGCAGGGTCGATGCTTTAATGGTGCGGGGTCGGTCAGTTTGGTATTCATTATCGCAGTCATTCTGGCAATACAATGGCTTAACAAATGTTACCAGAATGATCGTGAAGTATCTGTGCAAATATGAATGCTAGAAAAATCCAATACAATACTGTTATTATAAAATTGGAAGAGTTGGGCCATAATGAAACCCACATAACTCCATTTTAAAAAGGCAAGAAAAACACAGTGGATTTTGAATAGTACTGAATGGCATAAACATACTTTGGGGACAATAAACACCCATATAAAAACAATAAATAACGTTTGTGACTAAGATTATGAAGAAAATAACAAATAGTTCAGCTTTTCTGGACACTTTGTACACATAGCTTACATTGTGAATTGAGTCAAAGATTGATAGCAACTTGAGCTAATCTTGACTGATAAAACTTATTCTGTTATGATAGTTTTACAAGACAATGATATTTAGTAAAACAACTTTCTTTTTTCATCTTTTAGAATTATTATCAGTTGGTCTAACACATTATCAATTAATGAAAATAAGTAATTGAAACATTGACAATTATTACAAGTTTATAGACTTAGAATGGATTTTCTGCTTTTTAAGGCAAGTGGCATACATCACTGTGAAAAGGTAAGACTTGTATTTTTATTGTTGGTTGATAGCCTTTGATCTGTGCTTCATTTTGAAAAGAGTAGCATAAGAGTAGCAGAGTAAACCACCTGTCACATTGTTTGGCAGTGTCTGTCACAGATGAGCCGCAATGTTGCTCCCGTGTTGACACATGGCCTTTCAGCACTTTTGCCCCCCCCCCCAGGTTTTCTGCTCAAACAGTTTGTTTTTTTTTATTACAGTTTGAGTTGATCATGCCACTTGTGACAAAGCTGCACAATAATACAACACCAAATTGTTATCAAATACTCTGTAATAAAACTATACCAACAACTATCCAATTTTAATCCAGCAATCAAGCACACCATAAACCTTCGGTATAAACAAAACATTCATAACATATCTATAAACTACTCAAACTCACGATTTAAATCACCATACAAATCACAATCTAAACGAATCCTATGCGATAAATACTTAACTCGAACAAAAATATTTAAAATTAAATTATAACGCCTGGTGTACACAAAAGGCACTTTTTCAGGTTCTTATAATAACTGGTGCCGACAAGAAAATACTTTGATCCTAGATAACCTTTCGGTCCTTAAATACCCTGCCAGAAAACTGGTCGTACATTACTACTGCCGTGCACTATCAGGACTCCACGGTTCCGGGCATAGGAATAGCTCAAGTCCAGCAAAGGAGTCAGCATCCTGTGGCCATGATATATGAGGCTGTGAAAAGCCGCCACACATGCCCTCTGCCCTCCTGAACCATGAGGAAGCACTATGTGGCAGACACAGTGCCTCTCTAATAAGAGTGTCAAACCCATCAATGACAGGTTGCTGGGATCCGGTATTTGTTGGAAATCCACACTGTTGCTTGCAGGCTGGTGGTCAAAACCCTTCCCAATAATGCATATATACTAGGTAGCCCTGGCAGAACTGGTCTTTGGTGTATGGCCACTGCCCAAAAATGAAAAATAATGAATCATTGGATCTGTATTTCAATGGGTCAATTCGCTTGATCACATGATGTTCTGGCTCTTCTAGAAGCAAATGCTGCTGTCGTACCCACTGATCTAAAAAAAATGAGTGTTAGCCTACGTAAGAGCCCTGGGAAAGTCCACACAGTCCAAGGAAGCCAGTTTTACAACACTCTAATCACAGAATTATGTTTCCTATGAAACATCGGAAAACGACAGACCACACATTACCAATCACAGCTAATTAGTTAAATCCAGAGAAACAACTGCATTTTGGGGAGTTCACTGAAATATCTGTTGTGGAGACACCCCCTCCCCCCCCCCCCCCAACTCCTCTTGGATGGGTCATTATCTTGCTCATCTTGTTTGGTGACAAGTGAAAAATCAAACGTTGAAATTTTGGATAGGGAGTTCTGCTTGCAGATCACCTAACGCCCCCCCCCCCCTCAAGCAACTTGCCCGTACAGGCCTATGCTGAAGCACTCAGAGAAATCTTGACGAACTGTATCGAATCAATGAGAAGGTAACAAACCCAAGTCAACGCAAAAAGCATCGGACAAACTCATTTTGATTGCACAGAGTCATCGGGTATGATTGCAGAATGAAAGCTGGCAAAAGGAATGGAATACTGTAATGGATTTCGGTCTGGTTTCCACGAATATCCACTATTCTCGAGTATTATGCCTCTGTCCAGAGGGGAAACTGTGCTGCCCGACAGTGACAAAAAGGTAACATAAACGGACCATCCGGCATAGGCAGAGCCCAAGGCTCACACAATCAACACAGTGTGCAGTTTGAATATTGGCTTTATTTCTCAACAACCAAAGTGCTAGGGTGGCTGTTCACGAGGGTTATCGGCAAGACATGAGAAACAAATGCAAAAAGGGTGAACAGTTTCAGCCTTTTTTATAGGTAGCTGGCTGGATGTAACTAGCAAAAATTGTATAAGAGTAACGGCAGAGGAAGTAATTAGACCAGTGCGATTACATATAAAAATAACTGACAAATCAGGCAATGAAAAATGCTTAGAATCAATAGGCGCCAAGCGGCTACAGGTAGAGTCCTGTCTCTTATTGTCCAATCAGAGTGTCCTGCAGGGTTCCAAGGCTCTGGTTAGCTTGTGGTCTTGATAACTGCAGATACGAGGAAGGGTATTTCCTGTTTCTGTCCTAGAGCAGGATCATAGCTGGTTTTGGAAGTCATCTGCTATAGCGGCCATCTTTGACCGGCCCTCAGTCATCATACCGGGTTGATAGGGGTCAATACCGATCTCGCAGGGGTCAATACAGGCCCTGCACACTGTGCTACCGGCACAGTAAGGCTTTTCCACCGGCACATTTTTCCAATAACTGTGGGTGAAGTTACTACGCACTCGGTATGGAGATAGCGTAGCAAATACCCAGTTTACTACTATCATTCACTAAAATCTACCACAATACTAATATGCGGTTAGTTTGAAGGTTGTTACGAAATCAAGGAGATCTGTAACAACCACACTTCCTAGAGTTTCAAGGATTGTCAAAGATCAGTTCAGAATGGCTTCAACCTTTATTTTTTTTACTGTACTAATCACAGAGTACAGGCCACTATTGCCTTAAAACCCAATAGCTGACCCAACATGAAGGATGAACCAAGAAGGCAGTGACGCCAACTCAAATCTTTAAAAGTAGAACACGCTTTTCCTTTAAAACCATAAAAAACTTTGGCAATCAGACTACAGGAGTTTCCTGTTCTGCCTTGTCTAACATGATCATTACATCAATATAAACACCAGCTAAAGCCAACCTGGAAAAGTGTTCGTCATATATACCAACTGGTAAAACCAGTTTTATGCATAATTTGGGGCAGCAGGAAATTCGTTAGGTAATATCGCAAAACTATCATTAAAAACTTGTGAAACCCCAATTCAAACAGGCAAAATCTACTGCAATAAGATAGCAGGATAGCCCACAGAAGATCCCGTCTGTGAGGCATAATTTTCCACTGTTCCCTAACTAGTTGGCTCATCAGTCTTTTCCCTGTCACTCTTGGTTAACCAAGTGTATCTAATGCTGCAAGAACCCTAGGCGCTAGGCCCCTACCTACCAAAAGTTGCTCCAGCAAAAAATGACCCAGATTCATATTTTGGTTCAATTAAGACCCTTGTTTTGAGGGAAACAAATCTGAAAGAAGCAAAAAATGACCACTTTCTATTCTCTTGCGTAACATAAGGTTATTGAAGACAAGATGTTTTTAGTCAGATAGAGCTGAATGTTCAAAAATCTCGCATTCTGATCACACATCTTCAACGAACACGGGCATCAAATATATGGCCATCGGATGTTCAGATTGGTGGTTTTAATGCTTACGGCCTACACAATCACAGTTTATGCAAAGTACCCCAACCCCAAGAAGCCATCTTGAACTAGCACAAGATAGCTACCATAGCCTGAAAACACAGAAAAGAGACAAAGAAGTGTTATAGGTCAAGATCCACCAAAAATCTCCCTTTAAAATTTGAAGAACCCTAGATCCCAGGCTAATACATGCCAAAAAAATTCCCAATAGGCTGTAGTAGACCTGAGCACTCAAGATTGACTACTAAGCTCATGACTCCAACCTCTTTTTTATATTATGCGTTATGTGGTTGACTAGTGTTTTGAATTTCTATATTCATTCATTTAATTATGTCCTACTGATGCCGTATTGGCTATTGTTACGATCTACAGCAAGTGTTGGTGGGCTCAAACTTACAGTAGGCCAAAAGCTTGTCATAATTCATTGAATTGCATTGGATCTTTACCTGTAGATTTGCGTTTTTGTTCTGACATATGTTGTTCTAACATAGGAGCTATAGAGTAATAACCACATCAATATCTAAAGCTCTGAGTGTGCATGAATGCTGAGGGTTATTCCTGGTTGCGGAGTAGAGTTGCCTCGGGAGAAAGGTAACTGGTACAAGAAGGCCAGCATAATTTTCTGACTAGACTGTGCCGGCAAAATGGTTCTTGGCTAGTGACAGTGCACTAAGCGGCTAGTGACAGTGCACTTAGTCAGCCATTAACTGACTATAGCGCCAATCAGTACAAGGTAAAAGCTATAGTATGGTTATTACTCTCTTTTTAGCATAAAATCTATGGCAGATGGTAGATGGAAATGGTAAGTTACTAGATACATCATTTTGTAGACAACATAGGCGACACTGGGACCTATGGCTATAACAGTCATACTGTTTCCAATTGGGTGTAATGTTGCCGGACTAGCAGAGGCTGATACAGGACTGCAAAAACTGCTGCAGGGCCAGTAAGGCTTGCTGCAGGATGGGTAGGAAAGTTAACATTGTGTAACTGCTGAGCGAATAGTTTGAGAGATATTGTAGTGGATTCTACATTACATAGCCACTACTCTGCTCGATGCATGCAAGTGATACTTGCTGCTGTGAGACTCTATTTAATGCAGTATAGTATTCGATTGCACACAAAATGAGTCATATAGTTGTAGATTCTGCCGATGGGGCTCCTACTACGGTCCGCTAACCACAGCTGTTCACTGCGCGCAACTCGTGAAGCAGCAAACAGACACCTCTCTCCTAGAGGTAATGCAGGTTCGGTCAGACCTGCAGGGTGCAACAGAGAAGTTGGTAATGACTTCACTACTAGTGAGCCCTCGGCTCAGACAAATTAAATATAGTTTTATGTAATATAATACATTTATTGTCCACATATCAAGCTCTAGGGAGGCAATCGCCTAGAGAAATCCACAGCAGTAGCAGTAAGTGATAAGTGGCAAAGTATATATGCGAAAGCCACCTTTTATATGCTGCTAAAACATAACGGCAAGTGCTACAACCAATCGGATAACAATACATATAATGGCATACAATACTAAAAGGACAAGGCGCCTAGTGGCAATTAAATAAGCTGAGGACTTAGTTATATTATAACTAAGTCCTCAGTCTAATTAGCCTTACAATCCAGGTAAACGGGAAGTGGAGGTATTTAGGTCCTTGATTCAACCTCGGGAATCAATACACATCATCTTGAAACTCTGGCTGGGGCAGCCATAATTTTGACGGCCCGAGACGTCACTGCAAGGTCGGTAGAGGTCACCCCCGGGTCGGTAAAGGTCACTGCAGGGTTGGTAAGAAAAGCTGCATGGCCGGTTTAGAGTTTGAAAGGCCGGTCTTACATCTGCAGGGTCGGTAAGGCAAGTTATCTGCTTCTAAGTGATGGCAACTTGGTGCACCACTTGGGGAGGCCTGTCTGACTAGCTAATAGTGTCAGAGTCACCTCTAAGTTGAAGTATAGGTATGTGCAAAGCGTGTGTGCTGCCAAAATGCACCAAAATATTAACGGGTGTATCCACTTGTGGTATCATATTGTAAAGGATTTTGTCACACCTTCACCGAACAGCTACTAGAGAAGTGTACCCGGTGAGCAATGTAACAATGATTGCTATAGAGCACTACCGGTTTAGTAGTGATGGCTCTGTTTACTAGTTAGCTATGTATTAAAATAGCTCCGTGTTCTGCCGTGTTCTGCCTTGTGCCGATATACTAACAATACTTGGCGACCTGCCAAACTAAATACACCGGGTTATAGCAATGAATACTTTCTTCACTCAAGAAACAAAAGGTTACTCAGAGGTGTTCTCTCAGCAAGCGCACAATCAACTCTGCCCACTGGGCCACACGTCACTACATTTATGCAATTAGATATGTAAATAGAGTGGTTGAAAATACTGAAACATGATTGGTACCAAAAACATCAGGCCATACAAACATAAATACAAACAAGCAGGAGCAATAACAACATATATTTAGTAATAATAAGGAGTCCAAATGCGACAATCAACTCTTCCAGTGAGGGAGGGAATTTCTAGCTTGAGATCCTAGAGCGTCTTCCTAGGCAGGCACTGCGGTACGCATATGCATCTGTGCTGGTTCAGCTAAGGGCAGTCACGCGTAGCTAGTATCACACACTAACTAACTTGTTAGGCGTAAGCATTACATTGACTGGGCCAGTAGTGCTAATCAAAGGAGTGGCCACCTATGTGAAAATCCACTTCAATAGTGCATCAGCTTGTTGTTTTGATTGTATGGGGCGATTATTTTAGCCAATCAGAGTACTGTGATTACAACCACCATTATTTGCATATTTACGTTATATACTCTTAGACATTATCCCAGAGAGGCATTTGTGTATGCATTCATACTGGGAACTTGTTTGTACTAATGCATATTGTGTTATAACATTGCGATTTAAACATATATCACTTGTTGTTAATTTGGCAGGTAGCCTGATTAAGCTGTCGTGTGTTATACCGTGTACCGCAGAACCTGTTTCGCCCGGTGACAGGTTTATTTATTAGAGACGCTAAACCAGCTCTGGCGGTGATCTCTTGACTAGTGGTAGTCAAGGGGTGGAGACAAGCGTAATACTCGTTGTCTACTTCAATTCCGGTTCTCTGCCTGGTGCTGTTCGGTGAATGAAATGAAGAAATCCTTTACAATATGTCTTGCTAATACTGTTAGCCAGAGGTGTGTCATTGATTGTGTGTATGTGTAAACTTGCTTGCAAGGCATATATGGACAAAGAACAATGAGTTGATAATGAATAGATTTTTATACGGCTTTGTCATGTTTCATTTAAAATGCTTGATAAACTTGTTTAAAATATAGTTGGATGCTTACGTATAATAAGTTCCTGCACAACAGACAAGGAGAATAATGCGCGAGAGAAAGCTTTCATGATGACGTTGTATTCTCCTGCTGAAAGAATTTCCGCAGGGAACTCTTTTGTTACTGTGTAGGTAGAGGTAGTCCAGTTGGAAAACACTGTTACAATCTGTGAATATATTTTACTAACATTTCCACAGATGCCTGTTGCATTGCAAATATCGATCGTGAAGCCATCTTGAGTTCCCTTGTCACTTGCCATCCAGGTGAATGTCAACTTATGTATGTCCGCTGTACTTTCTACTTCCAAAGAAAAATTCATCGGCTGAAGTGGTTCTGAAACAACAGATTTTTTTCAACATAAAATAAACTATTTTTGGCCGAAGAGTTAAGAAATGGGGTTGTCAGAGACAGTTTGGGGAATGAGGAAAACTCCTTAATGTAAGCTAAAATGGAAAATTTGATCACAGCTGCTGAAGCCCAATACATTAATAGCTAAAACACAGTGATTGCAGAACCAATAATAATTCTGACAAGTTTAAAATTATAGTATCAAAAATTTGTTCCTAAGATCTCTTCCATTAGAAGCAAAGGAAGTTTTTATGACGAACTTACAAATGTCCAGACATCAGTGAGCTAAAAACATAACAAGGTTTTGCGATACTACTAACTGCTGCAACGGCGCTGCTTCAAAACCTAAAATTACAATTAAAGTAAAAAACTTGTGTTTAATGTCAGCCATTCTTTAAATTAAATTATGCCTGTAAATGAATTGCAATAGAATTATGTATTGTCGTTACCTGCAAATTTTGACAGCAGAGCAAATGGAACATGTAATAATAAAACGTGTAGGGTAGTCACTGAACAGCCATTGATGGTTCATTGACTAGTGCCGTCCAACGGAATTTCTTGGAATTTCGAACAGTTGACATGTTTATTTCCAACAACGTTTATATAAGTGCTACAGCTAGAGTGATCTCTCCTTAGTTTATATGCAAGTGGAAATTAATTACTATGATATTATACATTTATGTACTTGCTAAAGTATTGACAGAATAGAAAATCAGGATCAAGCATAGACGAAAAAGAAGTTGATTTGTTGAAATTTCTGCTTATGGGGAGAGAAATCTATCCACTCAATGATGCTACCTACCTTGTTTGTCATTTTGTATCGTTGGGCCTAAATTGCTGATAGCCATCATGTTTTTTAAAACTCAATAGTGAGTTTTCCGAATGCTGTTGTTTAATCCCACCACTAATCCCAACTACTAGTATGGTATCAGAAAGAACTTTTAACATAAACTGTCGAACGTGTAACACAAAGTTATTGGGATGCATTTAGACATGATAATCTCTTCTTTGGTATTGCAGGATATACTGTGGAGCTGAAAACTGTTTTTACATTCTTACATGAAACCTTCACGAATTTCTTCTGTACATAGCTCAGCATTTGGATTCACCTTCACTTCATCGTGAAAAAATGCTATTTCTCGACTAAAACTAAATGCAAATTACCTCACATGTCCTGAGTATGAGTATGAAATTACTGTTTTTTGGTTTCATACATTTTCATCATTTTTTCAACAATGATTACTCTATAATTCAGAATGGAGAGTTATTGCTGTTGAAGAAAAAACACCCAGTAACCAATCTGGGTGTGTTTTTTTTCTTTACAACAAGCTTCTTAATATCAAAAACCTGGACCACCCAATGCTTGTTTAATGGAGAAAGATTTTTCATCAGTGAAATCATGAAGATTTTGCCCTCTCCTCTACTTTGAGAAACAACTGAGCCAAGCTTTGGATTGGAGTGGTTAAAGTTTCTAAACAGAGTTCACTCAACAAAACATATCTTAGGCAGGTATTGTAATGGAGTTCTGTCTGGTTTCTACGAATATCCCCTATTCTCGAGTAGCATCCCTTTTTCCAGAGGAAACACTGTGCTGATCGACAGTGACAACTGGGTAAACACAGGCGGACCATAGGCATGGGCAGAGCCCAAGGCTCAAACAACAACAGAGCATGCAGTATGAATATTGGATTTATTCTTCAACAACCAAAGTCCTAGGGTGGCAATCCACCAGGGTTATAAGCAAGACATGAGAAATGAATGCAAAGAATATTAACAGTTCCAGCCCTTTCATAGGCAGCTGGCAGGAAGTAATTAGCATAAAGTCAAAGGCACAGGAAGTAATTAGACCAATGCAATTACATATGTAATTAACTAACAGATCATGCATTGAATAAGCTTTAAAATTAATAGGCGCCAAGTTACTGATGGTGGGGCCGCGTTTCCTATTATCTAATCATAGTGTCCTACAAGGTCCCAAGGCTTTGGTTAGCTTATGGTCTTGATATCTGCGGATACGATGAAGGGTGCTTCCTGTTCCTGTTTCAGACCAGCAAGCTAGCTGGTTTTGGAGGTCCTCTGCTATGGCGGCCATCTTTGACCGACCCTGAATCACCAAGCCGGGTTGATAGGGGTCAATACCGACCGTATAGGGGTAAATACTGGCCCTGCACACTGTGCTACCGGCACAGTAAGGCTTTCTACCGGCACAGTATGTTCGCGATGGCTGTGGGTGAAAATCTAGTGCACTTGGTTTGGAAATAGTGTAATAAACACCAATTTTACTATTGTCAATCACTAAAATGTACCACATACCTCTACCATTTAAAAACAAACCCGGTCTATAATTACCACAATTATAAGAATAATATGTGGGGAAGGGTACTTTTTACACCCAGATTATACATATTTGATAATATATATAGTCGGTTACCATACCATGTCATGACATAGGGCCTTTCTCCAGAGAAGGTCCCCCTTACAGGTGACCTCCTTGACTCAACTCCCCCTGGCTCATTAAGGAAGCTGGTTATCAGTTCCATTTCCTCCTCTACTGGAGGGCTCAGCATCATCCTCACCGAGGGTACATGAGAGAGTTCAGCATATGCTATGCACACCAGACGCTCTACCTCAACAACGTGTTCTGGAGCAACGTTTTGTGCCGTCTGAGCAGGCTGGTGAGCCGGGACATTGCTTCCCTTGGCTTCAGACCAAGATGTGTCTATGGGGCACCAAAGATACCCTGCTGATTTGGAGGCTTTCCACAGTCTAATGCTCCACCACAAAGTGCGTCTCTCAAGTGTAACATGGCCGTATTCTCAGGCTATTTGTTAGTCTCGGCCACTTCCACAAATTTGTTAATAAAGTATTCAACATCTTCTTTTCCGTCGAACCTTGGGGCATTGAAAGTAGCCGGGGCATTGCTTTGGTTGGGTCTCATAATGGCTTGCAATGCTTCTGTTAATTTATTTATAGCAGTAGCTTCTGGGTTGCCAGCCGATGCTCTACCGACGCTGCGTGCTCTCTGATTTGCCATTATTGACAGATAGAGGAGTAACTCAGCTCTAATATAAGTAATAGTCAGTGCAACTGGATCAGGGATTCAAGTGGGTCTAGCAGCTTTAGAGGCCGGTATAGTGGATACTGTGACAGTATCACACACTCCGTAGCTTTTAGCAACCGCTACAAAACTTTAGTGCACCGCTGCGGGGCGGAGCAAGCTCTCTGAGCCTACATACAGTAGTGTAGGGACACTGTATAGATATACTGTGCCGGGGTCAATGTTACCAGCTGAGTAGCACTCCAAGCAGAAATAACCTCAGTGGCTGAGTCCGTATAGCTGATACTTGACTCTTTCTCTGTCGTACGGTACCGATATATTTACTACAGGGCGGAGCAAATTCAAAGAGCTTGTAGGGAATACTGTAAGCACCTGTACTGGACTGCTGCGAACAGAGCAGCCACACAGTTGACACAGACAGCCTTTAGTTTGCTATACTGTGCCGGGATAGCTGCTGCAGGGTGGAGGGCCTCAACGAGCCTGCAGCAAAATCTGGTAGTATACTGTCTCAATAGTCTTATGGGACTACACCCCATAGATACATCTTCAATGGTAGCTGGCCTGAGGTACATTCGCAGGGCCAGGGGGAGCATTAAAGAGCACAGCAGGGGAAAGTACCGTTTATCTCACCGCTGCCACCAATGCAATGGATCTAGGTCTGGTTTCTACAAATATCCACTATTCTTGAGTATTATACCTCTGTCCAGAGAGGGTACTGTGCTGCTCGACAGTGACAAAAAGGTAAACACAGCCGGACCATCCGGTATAGGCAGAGCCCAAGGCTCACACAATCAACACAGCGTGCAGTTTGAATATTGGTTTTATTCTTCAACAAAGAAAGTCCTCGGGTGGCAATCCACCAGGGTTATCAGCAAGACATGAGAGCTGATAGGAAAAGAATATGAACAGTTCCAGCCCTTTCATAGGGAGCTGGCAGGAAGTAACTAGCATAAAATCATATAAGAGTAAAGGCACAGGAAGTAATTAGACCAATGCGACTACATATATAGATAACTGACAAATCATGCAATAAATAAAGATTAAACGTTGTATGCGCCAAGTGGCTAGAGGCAGAGTCCTGTCTCCTATTGTCCAATCGGAGTGATCTTGATAACTGCGGAAAAGAGGAAGGACATTTCCTGTTCCTGTCCTAGAACAGGATCCTAGCTGATTTTGGAGGTCCTCTGCTATGTCGGCCATCTTTGACCGACCCTGAGTCAGCATACCTGGTTGGTTGGAGTCAATACCAACCTCACAGGGTCAATACTGGCCCGGCACACTTTGCTACTGACATAGTAAGCACTGGCAAAGCATCTTACTGATAGCTGTTGGTGAAGTTTCTACGCATTCGGTGTGGAGATAGCGTAGCAAACACCCAGTTTACTATTGTCCTTCACTAAAATCTACCACAGTATGGCAACTCACCATGTTTGCAACAATAGATTGAAAACATTATTGACACTATTTATGTAAAATAACTATGCCTTTGTGCGTGATAATTGTGAGAAAATGCACCAATCAGACTGTATGATCATATAACATAAAACAAAGACTCCCAATCAGTTGTAAAGTCACGATTGTTTAGTGGCAATTTGTTTAGTAATAGCTTCTGATCCAAAAGCTTGTCCTAACCCAACCAATGCCTTTCTTTCCTTTATGAAACTGTTTTAAGTGTAACGTGAGAAAGAGTTGGAAATTTTAAGTACCGCTTAAACCAAAGTTCTGGACCCATCTGATACAAACAATTTGAGGTTTTAAATTGTTGCTCGAAAATTGAATTATTAAGTTTCAGATTTGTTCACAGTTAAATTCAGGGTCAGAGTGGCTTCTATATAGGAACAGGTAAGCAGAGCTCCCAAACTAGGTGGATATCTATCATCTGTAGGTGGTTATACTGATACCAGAGTTTTTAACTTTGATATATAGGATTGAAAAGGGTTGTGAAGACTGATGAGTAAAGTTAGGGATGTGATGAGTGAGGGGGGCTGTAATAGGTAGATGGCGGTTCCTAGCCAGCATCTTAAAAACAGTCCAAAGTTCTCAGTCTGTATAAATATATTTAAAATGTATATAACTAGTTGGATTTGTCTTCTCTTGTTTCAAAAAAATGAAAAACAAAATGGGAAGTTTCTTTTTTACGTTCAAGTCACAAGACGAATCAAGTATAAGGCTTAGCTAAGTTGAACAAACTGATGCTGGACCCACTGAGAGGTGACACAAATCACTTAGCACTGTGCTGGCTCTGTGCGCTTGTTTCTTATAGTTTAGTTTACACAAAAGTGTTTAATTATTAACCACATTATATAGTAAAATGGAATACGCTCAAAACCGTGATGTGGTATATATGTATATAAATCTTTATTTGTAAACCATTGGTCATGCACAATGCAGTTAAGAAAAGTGCCAACCGTCATAGGTTTTCAGCAGAGTAGTTTTAAAATCTATGGCAGTTTGAGTTTAAAAAAGAAAAAATTTGATTAATTAATAAAAGATTCAGTATTAAGAATAATAAAATTTACTTAGAGTACTTCATACAACCCTGATTTCCATACTTGAGAAAAAAACAGTGGAGCCTCGAAGTTTGGTTCCACATTTTACATCAGTCTGTCTTTGTTTGATGCTTAATGACCTACGCAGTGATGGGGCTGGTTTATTCAGCAGTCCATGGAGACAGTGTTTAGGCTGTTGAACTTTTTTAACGTAGTTGGCACACATATTGTCAAGGGTGTTGACTATGGGTGTAATATTCATAGCTGCATTTATAAATAAACGATGATCTCAGACAAACAAACTGTCAGGGATTGAAGAATACCTACTAAGCAGAGAGGTCTGAGAAGATGCGTTAAATGGAAAAATGAGCTTTGTTGAGTTTGTTAAATATATATGAAGGTGTTTCATCTGGGACTCAAAGTTTTGGATGTATAGTACCCAAGTCATCATCGAGCAAGGAGGTTGCTTACAGACAGTAGGGTGTAGAGGGGTATTAAACTATGCTCCTGTTTAATTTGAAATGAGTCATTGACAGTAGTGGTCAGAGTAAATTCAAGATTCAAGGTGCAAAGAAGTTCAGATGAGTGGCATTGCAGTGGGCTCGAGTCTCTAATGAGGTTGTAAATTCTGATCGCGTTAAAGTGGGAACAAATTTCAAAGAGAAAGATAGTGGAATTGTGTCTTTGAACTGCCAACATGAGGTAGGTAGAGCGTATGAGATATGTGGTGGAGCAATTTGACAATCAATTTAATACGAAGTTGAAACTGTTGGGTTGTGCCATGGGGTATATTCAGATGGACAAGAACATTTTAGTAATTTGGCTAGTACCTATGATAAAACAAATTCACCAAGCGGTGAATGGTAATTTTAAAGTATGCACCCTAGACAGTAGACCAAACGTAGGTCTTTTAATGTATATGAGAAGAATCAAAGACCACAAATTACTAAAAAATAGAGAGAGCTAATCAAAACTGCACAAGGAGTCAGCGTAGAGTCGGATCTAGTATATGAAATGGAGAAGCGAGACTGCAAGCAGAAGGAGATTGATTGGCAATCCACCATCTGCTAGGAATGGTCAAAAAAATTCTGAATGGATTAAGCAAGTTGAAGGAGCTTTAAAACATTATGGTAGAGGTGATAAAGGAAAAAATGCGGAACTTTGTCAATAACGAAAGCAATTGGGAGTTTAGTAGAGTATTACGAATAGAGTTGTTCAAAAAGTGGTGGAGACCTTTAGAAATATTGTCATCTACACCTCATGCAACAGTTTTTTGTATTGAAAAGGTCATCATTAACCGTGAAAACCTCCACGACAAAGAATATTTCAAGGGGGCAGTATTGACAGCTTTACACCTAGTCTCTGAAAACGCTGAAAGATTAACCAAGTATAGAGAACACATTGGCAAGTATTGTTGGGATGGTGTAAATTTCCCTGCCAGTTGGTGGGATGTAAGAATGTTTGAATGCAAAAGGACGTGATGTTGACGTAAATGTGTTAGGATACGAGTTTGATACTGGGTTTACCCTTTTCGAAGCAAAAATACTGGTCATCTGGTCATGGTAAACTGAAATTAGACAGATGATGTTAATACCGAGCATTATGTCTGGGTAACGGATATGAGTAAACTATTAACTAGGCGAGTGTCTAAACATGATGGGGCTAGAAAATTTTGCATTATTTGTCTTTTTTCATTTGCAAATAGTGGTGAATTTAATGTCAATAAGTGGACTTCCTAACAAAAACTCAAAAAACATCAAGAGTATTGGCTCTAAAAAAAGTGCATACATGTGAAGTTTATGCCAACAAAGAAGAGATGAATGGCTGGGAAAGTAACGTGATAAAAATTGAAAACTATACTATGAAAATTGCGTGTTCCAAAGTAATAGAGGTCACTTCGAACACTTTTTGAAGCAGGTACTCTAGTCCAAATTCTACCCTGTAAATGTGCTCACCGAAAACATCATCATCATGAGGTTAGTAGTTTTTGCCTTCACATGAATCAAAACAATTTCGAGAACAATAGAGATTCGAATACTACCTGTTACACTAGTAAACATGAAATTTTGAGGACTCATGTTTGTTCAAATGTACCTAGGTTAGAGACACTTTGAAGCGTTATCAACAACGGTGATGATAAAAAATTGTCGGAAAGCTTATTCGACACTTGGAAAACATTATTGAAGAAAGCGTAAGTCCGAGTGAGGAAAATAATTCCTCGATCAATCACACCTTACGAATTTTTCTACATCAAACAATTTGAGAAAGAACCAAATAAAGAAAAATAGAGAGAGTTCGATCAGAAGATTTCTTTAGATTCATCGAATGCTGCAGCAAATTTCTAAAAACATGATGTTGAGCAGAGAGCACTTGAGCAATGAGATACGAGATTTTTACGAGTTCAAAGCATTCCGAAAAACTCCTCAGGGCCGCTAGTTGAAAGAATGCTTGGAAAGAAGAGATCGCTAATGATCCCGTTGCTAAAATGGAACTTGAACCATGGATTGAAAATCACAAAAGTTTATCAGCTGATAGATCATGTCCATAGACAGGCTCTTTGAGGCTTTTGAAACGTTGATTACATGATGCTAGGAGGATTGGAGGTAGCTATCGTAGTCAACAGTTGCTCTTCCCTACCAGTAAATTGCTAGAAAATACTGTCTTTTGGAATACAATCACTGAAAAGAAAGACGTACAAAAGTCAAGTTCATTGACGGCGCCAGAAAAGCTTCATTCTGCATCAGAGGGAACAAATTCATTTCCATAGACAAGATATCAAAAAGTTTCTACAAAATCGTACAACATAAAGAAATGATATGTTTAAAACCTGTTTAAAACCAGTATACAATAATCTTATGTTTTTAAAGTTCATCCCTTTATTCATTATGCAATTTTTTTAACTGAGCATGAATGTACGTACTAAAACACGACAAGATGAGAATGTTGCAGTTTTACTATGACTTTGTAAACAAGTAAGCTACACATACTCTTTTGTCATAAGTCTCAATAGTTTTCGTGAACAGCAGAAATAAATGTAAGTAATATACTTACTACGCTTTTTTAACTTTAGATACATTGACAGAAGTGATTTGTATTACATAGCGATGGATACAGTTAGCTCCTAAATGGCTTTGAGCGGATCGCTAGAAGCATTGGTGAAAGCGGACATGAAAATAGAGTTTTGCACCTATAACGCATATTGGTTTCAAAGTTCATATTACGATAGAGTAGGGATGAGTTTTTCAGGGTTAAAACATTAGGTATAAAATGGATGGTGCGTGACTGCTGCAGAAAAGTGCTAAGACAAGGTAAAAGAACACCCAGGTTGTTCAAAGATAAATTCATGGGAGATGGAATCTGAGCACTCAACTCTAAATCCTACTGCTGTTGGGGTGAAAAAGAAAACAAGTTTAGCTGGAAAGTTTACTCAAAAAAGTAACGATTTGAAGAAACGCGTTAATCTGAATGCGTTGAGGAGGAGAAATTCATATGAAGGAAACGATCACTATTTCGTGATAAAATATGGAAATATGCCTATTATAGACAAATTAAAGATGTACTCGCATGTTTTTAGGCTAAAGGACGAGTGTGTTTGGGCGGAGTGTCCACAGAACCTACTAACTCGTAGCCGAAAAAAGCCAAACATCTCTATTTTTCTTAAACCTCATCTTTCTTAAATCAGTTACTGTATACATATTTTCTTTTGCATAATAGTCATCAGTCAATTTTATCTTTATATAATCAGTATTTGCATATTACCTATTGTATTTCAAATGTCCGTATGTTCACTAGAGCTCATGTTGAAGTAATCAATGAATATCCACCACAATGTTATTCATACATTGTATATCCATAATAAAACCTATCTCTTAATAAATCAAATATATATACAAGCATAGGAGTAATCCAACTATCAAAACTGTGACACAAACCCCAATATATACAATTCTTGCGCAGTAAACACTTAGATGACATTCATACTCATATACAATAGCACAAACGTCAACAACTACAATAATCAACACCTGGTGCGCATAAACAAAATACCTTAAATTAGTTCTCCTGGCACCTGATGCTCAAAAAGGGACTTTAGAACCAGAAGAACCTGATTGTCTTTAGACACTATGATGCAGACTTTATCCTAGTATACTAAAAAGCCAGGGAGGAGAAAGTTCATGTGTCAAAGGTGGGAAACGAAATAAAAACGTGACAAGAGATGATGTGTTGACAAAGGTGTGAACAATATGTAGGCACTGCTTACAGCCAAATAACATAGCGATAAAAGTGGCTAGCAATTGTTTATGTTTGAGTGGAAATAGCAATAGTTTTGTTTTCTTCATTCATTTACGCCAGTAAGCCACACAATAAATCTGGTGCCAAGTGAACAGCTCTGATAGCACTCAAAGTCAACCAGGGGGGATCAATCGGCCTATATAACACTACTAGTATTGCCAGAGCCGTATCTCAGAAGTGCGACAATTGCATTCACGTTATCAACCATCACAATGCTCACATTACCAACAAACTTGCCACAGAAAGGTCTAACTTTCAAGTCAACATCTACGCCACTTACAAAAGTCTGAAAAATATACTCATTTTTTTCAAAGGTGACAACAAACCAACGGGATGTACAAGTTTCCTGAAGCTACCAGCATTGAGATAGCATTGAAAGAACCCCCAAGCAACCGTTTACTTCCCACTACTTGGTTATCTACCGGTATGATGGTGTGAAAAAGTACTTTCACAAGGAAATAGTGCCCAGTCGTTTATGAACCAATGATCTTTCCGCATGAACAAACACTGACTGACTATTAATCTGAGGACTACCAACAATGAGAGGTTTAGCCATGTGATAAGGCAGATTGAAGATCACATTAAGCTCAAAGCTTCTGAAGCCACCTCGGATGCTTGCAAGGCTTTTGTCCTCATAGTCGGTGATAAGGACTCAACTTTCGTACATGGCAAATTGGGATCTATGAATCAATAAATAGACAAATCACTACCAAAACATCCTCACAACCCACTAATATGCCGGCATTCAAACTCAGGCAAGGCGTCTCATACTCTAAACACTATTAATAATTTCTATTCTGAAGATTTTTTATCTCCATTTAGATGATTTTCCAGATCGTTCACGACAACAAAACTTATGACCTTAAACCTCACATGTAGCTGAAACAATGTCGAGCATACACTGACAAAAAACTACTAAATACATTAAATGACTTAATCAAGTTACATTCCAGAGGAGACGATATTTGATGTAAAATGTTGCTCGTCATCATTGATGACTGCGGAGCCAAAAATAAACTTAAACATACGCAGGATATTTTTCAGTGGATTGTGCTTAGTAGATGTAACTCTACCTGGCTCAAAAAGACTTCATAGAAAACATACACCGGGACCTAATTACCAAAAATAATAGTAAAAAGTATTTCGATTTTGTTACTAGTGAAAATGACATTAGACCCAGAGAGAAAAGATATAGAACTTAATCTAGTAAATACTTTAATTTTGTTTATACATACAGACAATGGAGAATATATACGATTATTACAGTGGTTCAGGAAATTTACCACTCATAGGGACGCTGATTTTTTACTCTGGTAATGACATTATTGGCATAATTGGGTTATCTAATTGTAAAGTGCTTACTGGTATCTAAGAGAATATCAGAGATTGCAATGAAATGAATTAAATTATTTCTATGCCACAAGAAGAGTGAGAATTAGCTGTTCAAGACCTCTAAGGGCTTGGTCATACTGGTATTCTCTGCCATGATCTTGCATGCCTACTGGGAGTTGCAAGTTGTCCTTTTTCTTGTAAGGCTGTCTTCGGTCACCAGCCAGGGCAGCTTACAGAGTTACTGGCGATGTTGGATGGCACCATCGTCTATATTCTCAGCCAATCATTTTCTGTCTTTCAAGAACTAGGTCAAGGGTATTAGTTTGCCTTTTGGCCAAGAACACCAGACTCAGTTGTGGATAATGTGCCCACTAACTTATCAGGCATTTCAAGAGGATTGGGTGCCGTTGGTGAGGAGGACTGAATTGGAGTTGTTGGAGGAGTTGGTTCAGGGTGGCTTGTAGAGGATGATGCTGGGTGGAGAAGGGCTCTTTTTGGGAATGCCGTAATTGATCAATTTTAATGATGTAAAAGGAAATATTACCAAGAGCCTGGATGCTTGGCAGTAAAAAGTTGGGATTGAAAATTTTTAGTGACTGGCAGGGGCATTTTTTTGTACCAACTGGCACTTACAAATAATGGTTACCACTGCAGGGAAAGGCAAAATGCTTGGTACGCTGTTTAGTTTACAGTATAAACTTCACTAGTTCTATGGAAGTGCTTGGAGTTGTTATCCACCTTTGGTGGTTTCATCTACTGTTTCGGTAGATGCCAAAAAGCCTAAAGCGAGAAGAAAAATGAATATAATGATTATAAGTGTATTCAACAAACTTTTTTAGGAATTCTTGCGTAGAAAGAGCATAACTAGCTGCAGCACAGTAAGTTTGTACTCTTTTATTCTCAATGGGTTTGTTAGTGAAAGAAGAGATCCAGCACAAAATTCCCCAGGCACATGATTGCTCTTTGTCTTCTTTAGGTTTTGAAGTTAGTGGTTTATATTCTACAGTGGGTCAAGAAGAGGGCCAGGTGGCAATGTCTAAAAGTTTTTTTATTGGCAAGGATGTGCTGAAACTAGTGTTGGTGTTGGTGCTAACATGGGAGAGCAAGAAGCTGGGCATGTGACTGTCACAACTGACCACGAAGCTATTTTGTTGATCTCTGCCTTGACAGATGGACTTTGATGGAGTGAAGTGTCCGTTGTTGGGCCCAGGAAAGAAATAGTTGGAGTTACGAGATTTTGTATTGCTTCAACTCTGATAGGGTTGGCACCAAAAATGAGTAAAGAAGAGTTGACAGGATGGGAGGGGTGCTTGCCAGCAGGCTGAGTATGATAGATTAAACTATATTTGTGAATGCTTTGGGGCTTGTCCATAAAAAATAATTTGCAAGTAAGTTTACGGAAAACTTGCTTTTGTATTTTGAGACCTTGGTCGTTTAGCACATCATACAAATGTTATTATTTTCACGGGTGAAAAGTTAATATTCTCAATCATTTGAAGTGCCTTTGAACATCAAAAAATGATTGTAAACATCCCGTTTTAAGCTTTTGAGATGCGCATTACAATAATTGGTTTGATGATTCGCAACTGAGCCAAATTTCTTCATTTCTCTCTTCGCTATACTTAATTTACCATTAAAAATAGGCTTTCAATTCCTGTTCATTGCACTTATCCTGGATATGAAACTGTTTAGAGCGCAAGTCAATAGAAAAAAACACTAAAATTGAACTAGGTCAAAGTCTGTGACACAGCACTTTGAAGGTCTTTGAGAAATTTCAAAACTCTTTATATACTTTTTAAAGTATCAACATGTTTTGTCAACTGTCTCAAAGGTTTATCAAACAACTGTGAGATATTAAGTAACCCAAGCAAAACTTTTGATCTGCTTAAATTACAGTTTGTGCTACTTAAGGTTTGATCAAAAAACCATTGGTTGAAACATTTAACTCATTAGTGCCTCAAAATAAAACACACCAGCATTTATTTCTCAAGATAACCAGTTTTTTTCTAAGTTTATCTAACACCAAACATACGGTAAAATGATTTGTTTGGTAATGGTTGATTACTAAATTTATGATAGGCATCCGGCATAGAGATCATGAAAAAAGTTTGAAATGACCAGCTCTTTGCAAACCATTCAAGCGTTTACTATAAGGTTTCTATAACTGCAACACAGTTCAGGACTGTTATAGATAGTTGAAATGGTGCAGAAATATTGTGTTAGTGTAAGCCACTTAGAAAATACTTGGATGGTTTGCAAAGCAGCGATAAGTTTCAAATTTATCACAGTTGCTAAGCAACAAATACAATCTTCTAGTATAAGTTCTTAAACGTTGTAAAGGATGATATTATAAAAGCAAATTCTCTTGTCATATTTAATATCTGCGTCATAATACCTGCATTATAAACATCTGCATCATAAATTTGATTTTCGTTGAAATTTATCCATAAGAAGTAAGTCAAACTGGGAAGAAACTTAGGTCTCTTTAGAAATAAAAACGCTTGAAAAACTGTTTGTCGATTTATGATTTATGATGCTAAAGCTTTGCGGTTAGTTGGTTCAGCAAACAAACTTATTCAAAGCATGTGAGCACATTTTTTTCAAAATGCACTCTAAGATAATAGGCGAGTGTTTCTTCAATAATCAAGAGCTAGTAAAAAGAAGTCAAAGGCAGTTTCTACGCTAATTAGTTGTTAAAATATGTTAGCTTCCAACTAACGTAATTGGAGCTAGCCCACGTCAGTTCACTCATTGAAATTATCGATTTCACCTGTATAACAAGAGATGTTTTAGAATAAATATAAATATATGTATGTTGATATAGCGCTAATAATACTTTTTTATTGTCACTGTTGCACATCTCAAACTTTAGTGCTGGGAGTGACGAGTTGGTGAGAATTAGATCCAACAATTCAGGTTGGAACACGAAGCTATGTCCTTGCTGGATGCAGTAGCTATTTTTATGCAATAACAACTATCTTTATTTCATATATTTTTATTGGTAATAGTAATTATTATTATCAGTATTTAAATAAACATGTATTAAAAATTTTTTACTATGAATAAAAATAAATAACAATAACAGTCATTTTCAGTATTTATATGAGTAATAGTTCTGAATGGCAATAAACAATAATAATAACTTTTACTAATTTTTTTCCATAAATATTTTCGCTATAATTATCTTTTGTAGCAAACAGAGAGTTTTTTTAGAAGTAGTAAGTAACACAAAAATTTGACTCCATGCATTATATATGAGTGAAGCAGTTATTACTCCACTTAACATTAAAGTATGATGGACATCATTGGTGACAACAGATCAAGCTCAAAAACAACCTTCACATTACGCGGAGAAGTTTTGGAAATTAAACTGAAAACACAAAGCTCAATGAAGTCTTCCCTTAAAACTATAAAACAAAACTCTCAAGCTTTCGCAAAACAAACTTCGGATAACAAAGTTCAGAATCACATTTCAATGTAGGCATGAGCATTAACCCTTTTGGGAATGTGTTATAGGTTAATTCCATCTGTGAAAGTAAGGCTAGTTTCTATATGTTACAAACATAAATCATATGTTATATATCATATACCATTGGCCATTCAGCGGCTAGCGGGTTGAATAATTCATTAATTCAGCACGTTTTACTGTGATATTTTTCCCTTAGCAATAATTATAGGGACAAATCTCTGAGAATTTACAGTGTTTAAACCAATTTTTTTAAACAAAATTTGGCTTCATAGGGTAAACACACCTGCAGATTTCGAATATGAAAACCAATTTGTTTTTGGAAAAATTGTTCTGTACAATGTTTTAACTACCGATGTCTACTATAGCAGACAAAGCAATAAGCTTGTTTTGAGATCTGTCACTCTACAGCACCCTTTTAATTAAGTTTAGAGTTGAAAGATCCTTTGAAATTCACCAAAAAACACGTCAATAATTTTTTAATGTTTGTGGCAAGTAAGTGTATTTGTTATGGTCAAAAATAAGATTCATTTTTATATCAATTGCTGTTAGGGGCTTCAAGCTGGGTGTGTTTTCATATAACATCACCACCCAAAATTCTCTCAGCTACTTGACCCTTGTATGATGGGCAAGTCGCAATAAACTCACCTGATTGGAAATCACTTGTAGTTTTCTCTGACAACATTCCAAAAGCGGAAGAAGATGCTGCAACAGTTACTCTTTCTCCATGCAATGCTGTTACGTAACAAGTGTAAAAGTATTCAATCTTCTCCTCCCTGGGGTCTGCAATCATTTCAAACATTTTCTGCCACATAAAAACAAGCATACCAGATTGAATCTTGCAAAATATAATCTAATTTTGATTAACATGTAGCTTAAACTTAGTTTACCTGTTTGACGGCCAGTGGAAGTGTTGCACGTAAAGTTTGAAGAGTCTGCATCTATCCGATAAACATGGAGAGACTCCCAGTTATTGTCATACGGGTAGACTGCCACTGGTAAAGTCAGATTTTCTTGCAGTCTTCCAATAACCAACTTCTTTGGAGACGTTGGTTCTATTGTGTAACAATTTTTACCCATGAAACTATTATCTAGCATTACCATGTTTGAATACTTTTATGCAGATCATTGTAAGAAAACCATCAGTTGCACTTAAAAGTCGCATAATTTATAGAAACTTTCTTTTCTGTAAATTGAGTTCAGCTTGAATATTGCAAGATATGTTGCTACTTTAATTTGCAACTAGTTTTGAGAAATAAAATACTGCGGCTTGATCTATCAGCCAGTTACTGTTTCTTTACTCACTGCGACATAAAAATACTTTCCCCAAAATCCTAATCACTTATGAAAATATTATCTACCATTGTGAGAATTAAATGTCTCAAAGCCTGATAATAAATACGCATTGAGATGACTCAACCCTGATAACTTCACCCTAAAATTTGAGTACATCTAAAAAAAATTGATCAACTTTAGATACTTCGATCAGTGACCTGGTTTGAAAAGTGCAGTCTCCTTACCATCAATTGTTTATTACAGAAGTCGCTGAGTAAGTCCTGCCAGAAATGAAATTAAAGTGATCAATTGAGTGCCTGCACTCAGGCTGAGGAAGAAGGCAAACCAAATAATAACAGAACTTTTTTGTGCCCTCTTGTGTGACATTCAACTAGGAGAAGCTCAGGACTTGTTGATTCAAACTATTTAGAAAATGAGAACAATACTTTTTTGCCATTGGCTTGTTATATACCTATTTGGTATTGGTCGTTTGATGAGGGTTTCGCCAATGCGAGTATAAAGTTTCAAGTTTATGAATTTCTGCATTTTGTATTTGGATCTTCTATTTTTGGAATAGCCATCAGCAATATAGAGCTACTTATTTTGCGACATCTTTCATTGTAGGGAGTTGTAGGTTTTGAGGCAACATTTGAGGGAGCCTGTGGATGGCTGGATAGAGAGGTAACTATCATCGATAGAAGCAACCTTGTCTGGAAATAGTCGCAGAATAAAAAGTAGCTCAAGTCAAAGTAATTTTTTGTAAGTATTAGCAATGTAGCAACTCAAAAGATGTTTCAACTGACTGAATGTTTAGGTATCGGTTGTCTCCCTAGTAGGAAATGTAAAACTATTACATTATTTCATAGGCATTCTACACTCTGTAAGGAATCTTGCTGCAGATTTAAATTTGCAAAAAATTTCAAAACTAGAATGCACTTGCAAATCTAAGGTATTTTTCATATTTTACCATCGGTTCTGTAAAAAAAGTCCTGAGCAAATAAAAAAAAAGCAAAGGCTATTTCAGGTTCTCTTTGAAGTGATCAACTACGGAAAAAAATTTTGGTGTGTCGAAACATTCAAGACAACTAATGGCAGAAATCTACATACAACTAGGGCAGAAACTTTCCTAATTGTTATGGTCATCTGAATGAAGATATACTAAAATGCATAAAAGTCACAACAAAGCCAATACACTTGCAAAATTTATGCAACTCTGATCAAGTTAAAAAGATATCCTGATAAAACGCTGAACCAAACTGGAGGTTCAATGTTGCTTGTAACATTGTGAAAACATTCTCTGACAGCTTATGTACATGTGTGTATGACACTTCACTGTTTTCAAATGTAATATTTTTGCTGCAGGAGTAATTCTAGCAGAAATACAAGTTTGATGTAATTTTGAGTGTTACTATGAGTCAATGCTCCATGTATTATATTGAATTCCTTGGTCAATGAGGTAACTTTGATAGCAAATGCAGTATGCATTTAGACTATTCTGTTAATGAATGAGCAACAATTTAGATGTACAGTTGCTCCTCTTGAAAAGAGTTGTAGTTATTGAGTCGTCACAACTGGGGCTTTAGTGCCTCAATCTCTTTCACTGCAACAACCACAAACGATCTCAGATGACCAACTATCCTTCCTGCTACAGACAGTTATGGACCTTGGTCAGAGAATTTAGCAACTTATTCATGACAACCCGACAGTTCCAGTGGATCTGGCCTTTTCCCCGAGGTACAGGCAGGCCTCCAACCCAGTTTTTTGTGTGTACCAAGTCGGACACAATCGATAGGACTTTCCCAACCATTTGATCATTATGTTCAATTACATGATTGAAGTCTTACAAATTCTAAATTGTCTTCTTATTTGCTAACTAATGACTATTCAGAGAAAACAGCTGAAAAACTGATATTTTTCAGCTTAGTTTAGTTAGTAAACAAAGGCTTGGAGCTGGAGATTAAAGCACTTTTGATGCGCCGTGTTGAACATGTTTTTCTGAACTGATGCAATCTATATGCTTACCCAGACTCTCACTACACCTAAGCATATTATCTGGAGTTTTCATCAAGATAATCAATTACTCACCTCTGCTTGCGGTGCAACTTGTTAGGAGATTCTTACCATAATACCCTGACATGACCCGGGCTGAAGCTCTGAGCCAAATAATAGGATGAGTTGAAAATTCTTCCTAAGAAAAAGAGAATAACATAAACAAACAATGAAAAACTTTCCTTCAAGTTTTCATAAGTTTCTTGTCACCATTGTTTTCTGAGCTCATCAAGTTTTGAATAAACTAAACAGATCACATAGTTACACTCAAACCCCCAACAGCTAACACACAGAGTCAGCAGACTGCTTCCTATAGAGTGTTCACTTCCACTCCCTTTGATAAAGTTTCATTTTCAAAGAGTCAATGAAAAAATAACCAGTTGCTTTTTGGTTGGTTATGCAGATAAGGCTTCCACTAGCATTCACTAAACTAGTACCATCCACAGCATATGATTTGTGACTCAACCTATCAGTGCCTCTCTCCAAGAGGTTAAGAAGTGCTGATTAGGCTTGCATGGTGCAATGGAAAAAATACTCACAGCTTCATAACAGTGTGAGTACTTGGTTCAGAATAATAGTAAATAGTCAATCTTAAGAAATTTGTATTGATGAGAAGTCTACTCATCAGCGAGTTGACCTCTCAGAGATATATACAGAGAAATTAGTAGTAGACAATAGCACTGAAGAAACCAAAAAGTGAAGCTTACAGGCAGCTTACCTTAGAATAAGCTGAAGGAACATGAACCCTGAGACCAATTATATGTACAGAAAATAATAATTACAATACGACAATATAAATTGAACAACACGTACTTGTGTATAATACTGATTAACTACAGTGTAAAATGGCAATGCTTAAAGTTTGTTGTATGGTATAGCATTGAATGCACAGTAGATAGTATCTGAAGAAGTAAAGTCCCTATTTTCATATTTTTAGGCTATACGGGAATTTTGGCCACTGTGCTCATCTTATTCTCAACACGGTAAGGTACTACAGAGACAGTGGAGAAGAATGCATGGCTAATAAAGAATGCTTAGAGGGTGATAGACAATTAAACATTTTGTAATTGCTGGAGTAAGCCTGTGCAAAAACTGCAGAGGTAAGTAAAACTACAAAAGTTAACCAGAGACACCTCTAAGGGTACATATAAAACTGGTGCTGACCACAGTTTACTGTATAATGCCAAGTTTCAGCACATACCTATCACTATTAATGACATCAACAACAATTTTGTTTATAAACTAGACAACATGTGGGCAGACGTGTGGCAATTTCATATACTAAACACAGGATGCTTGAAACACAAATGTGGCAGCATAAAAATTCAGGTAATCTGTGTTAGTGTTCTTAAAGTGGCAGCATTAATAGGGGGCTGAACTTATAGCAGCTATCAACGTTTTCTAAGTGATTTCCTCTGATGAAAGTTCTCCTTGGTTGTTGGGGAAACCTAAAACACTTCCAGTGGTGCAGACTGCTGCTGGACATCTAGCACATAGAGGAGTCTTGAGTCAATGGTACAATACAAATGAATTTTTTTGGTGGACACAGTGGTGGTAATTATACTTGTGACTTGGTTCACCCTCAATGTTAACTTTTCCATAAAATCCATCAATGGTTGAGAGTTTCGTTCTCAAGTTTGTTGTCAGGCTCTTGGTACCATTTATATGAAGGTGCTGCAGTCATCCAAGTAGTTTGCACAACCAATAATTATGTTCTTGTCTGCTTTGAAACAGGGCCATCTTTTACCAGTTCTACATTTAATACTTGCCTGCCGTCAACACTTTATAGCTCCAAGAAATTTATGGTATCTCTTTCACCAGTAAATGATGCCAAGTGGGCCAGTAATGGCAATAAAAAGCATTATGTTCCCTTTTTGTGTAGGGGCAGAGTTTACATAGCAAAGATTTGAGCTCCTGACTTTACCATTGTCAACAAACTTAATAAAGTTGAGGAGCTTTGGTCAGGGGTCTGAGGCCTTATCCCTCCTTTGGCTGACCTTTTCTTTTCCAACATAATATGGATTTTTCGTTTGAGATAAGCAATGTCCAAATAGCACATTTAAATGGCCACCACTTGATGTTAATCAACCTTCTGCCGCAAAAGGCCTAGCCCTTGACTCGGCCATACAAAGTCTCAATTGAAATAGTATACATGTTGCTAGATGTGATATACAAAGTGTTGATGCGACTAAGCTGACTTTGCAGTAAAGCTAGCGCGTTTTCTTTGTGTGATGACGGTGCTTGGAACTTGCAGTTAACAGTCCTTACAATAAAAGGGGATTTCCATTTGCTCATACAGATAAGGAGGTAACATAGCAAGAGTTAATAGTTGGTAGAATAAGTTTTACGTATAATATTGCATGAAACTGACGCACACTTTTCAGGTTAAAATTAGACCAAGCTGATTAGTTGATTGAAAAATGAAAAGGTTTAAAAAGACGTTTCCGCTTACCATCCAACTTGGGTTCCATCTTTCTGAGTAAACAGCTAAGTTTCCCCGTTGTCGAACTTGTTCGTTGTTCACTGTTCTGATAAAGTCAAAAGTTAAGTTTACTGTTATACCACGGGAAGTTGGAGACTGGGTTTCATCTGCGGTAACAAACACTGTTACATAGGTCTCGGCATTGTAACTGTTAGCTCCATCAATTCTGTAAAAAAACTTTTTTGCACACTCACAGATAGTTACATTTTACAGCTCTGCTCAGCTTCTATTAGTGATGAAAACAGCCAGTTTAATATTGAAAAAAAATTTTTCTTGAGCTAGAACTCACAGTTTGGAACTCACATGAAAGACTAATTTTTCCACTTTCTTGTATTCATTTATTGCATCCTGTTACTTCCACTCATTCATTGCCTACACTACACTTTAATTCAAGTTCCACAACCACTCACTAAAATTGTTGTCATCCTGCAGCAGACCTATCACCATCTATAGCGTTGTTTATTGACTGAAGCGACACACGCTCCACCCCCACCTCATCCCCACCCCACACACCATCGAACCTTTTTTATATCTTCCTAAAATGCAACCTATGCCATCCCTGGATGTCTTTCTAATAAGAATAATTTGTGTGTGTTATTATGATGCATTATGATTAAACACAAAGTCTGTGAAGCCTATGAGTTATTTTTATTGGTTAAATGCGATGTATCTTAACCAGAAGAGTTGTTGTCATAATGACATATGCTGGCAGTTATTGAAGTCCAGGGACCAAAACAACATTTGGTGTATAATTTCGAGGCAACTGTGCATGATAAACACAGCCTGGGTGCAGAAAAAGTGCAGTAAGGATGGTACAACTTCTAACACACTGTTGTTTGAAATGTATGAAGTACAGCGACTACAAAGAAAGAGCTCCATCCCTAGTCAGTAAAGTTATGTATCTATAAACGTGAAATACTTTCCTTGAAAGTAACTTTTTTCAAAAAAAGTTCTTCATAGTTGTCTATCAGGAAATGTGAATTATTATAACTGCTCGACAAGATTCACTTTTCTTTGCATCCTTTATCATTCACTTTTCAATTTTTGACAAGGATTAGTGTAATAGGAATAGGTCTTCTAAGGATACACTGGATATTCGGGTTCTTCTGGTATTCAAAGGGCCATTTTATCGACAACACGTACCAAGAGAGCCTGTTAGGTACCTTTTGAAAAGCACCAGATAAAGAATCCTGGTTTTTTGATTGATATGTATTATGTATTTCCTGCGCAGTTGAGATAATCAGTATATAGTTGTTTGATTGATAAGAGTGTGATTGTAATGTGTGCATAAATTATTTTGTTGAGCACAGAGTGGGGCCCTAGGTGTTTTTTTGGCAGTGATTCATTCTACAGGTCTGAATCCATAGTTTGACTAATGATTATACTCTATCATCGGTTGGTACAAGCCGTTGTGATAATCTACTACAAAGTGGAGTATCCAGTAATAGTGTGAGCCAGGATATGTAATAAACTTCATAAAAGGAACAAGCAGTGTGAAGAAAAAGCTTGATTATGGATAATGGTCAATCAGTTTATATTGTGGTAGATTTCAGTGCACTCTAGTGGTAAACGGGTAGTTTACACTAGGAACCTTGCGAAGCAATGCGCTAGACTTCTGCCCACAGCATTTGGTTAATAGCTGTTGGGTAGGAAGTCATACTGTGCCGGTAGCATGGTAAGCAGGGCCGGTATTGACCCCTGCAGGGTCGGTAGTGACCTCTACCGACCCGGTACAGCTGTACTGGGCCGGCACAAGATGGCCGCCTTAGACGAGGATCTGTAAAGATGTCCAGGAACTTAGTCAAGGTCGTAAACAGGAAGTGCCTACCCCTAAAGTACCAACTTAGTGGACCTAATTCTATATACAGCCTGGGAACCCTGTAGGAGCCGTCATTGGACAGTTAGGAGAAAGGACTCCGCCCTTAGCCACTTGGCACCTCCTTGTATTATCTTGCATTGCATTGTGATTGGTTAAGTATTTATATAATTAATGTCATTGGTTGAATTACTTCCTGTGCATTGTCTCTTATATGTTTTGTGTTCTTTAGCTCTCCTATAAAAGGAGAGCTCCTACTGTTACTCTGTGCATTCATTACAATGAGCCATAGCATGTATTCTTATATTGCTAAACACCTAGAGGAATAATTACCCTCAGGACTGCTTTGTAATAAAGCCACTATAGCAAACACTACTCGGTACTGTTTGTCTGAGCCATGGGCTCTTGCCTTACCGGGTAATTCGGTTGCCCTATACAGTTGTCACTGTCGGTCAGTACAGTTTCCCCTCTGGAGAGAGGTAGAATACTCGAGACTAGTGGATGTCCGTGGTAACAGACCGGAATCCATTACATTGGTGGCAGCGGTGGGATAAACGGTACCTTCCCACGCTGTGCTCTTTCACGCTACCCTCTGGCCCTGCGAATGCACTGCAGGCCAGCTACCACTGAAGAAGGAGAAGTGATCTACCGGGTGTAGATCTGGAGAGAGGAGGAGAAATTGATCTACCGAAGTAGTAGATCGGAAGAGCAATTGACGCAAGATACTACCGGATTTCTCTGCAGGTTCGTTTGAGTGCGCTCCGAACTGCAGCAGCTATCCCGGCACAGTATCCACTACTAAAGGCTGTCTGCATCAACCGTAGAGCTTGCTCCGTTTGCAGCAGTCCAGTACAGACGCTACCGTATCTTCTACAGGCTCGTAGAGTTCGCTCCGACCTGGACATAGAGATACCGGCACTGTGCAAAAAGAAGAGAGAGTCGTGTATCAGCTATACAGACTCAGCTACCAGAGGTTACTCAGCTTGGAGTGTTACTCAGCTGGTAACAGTGACCCCGGCACTGTATCCATTTACAGTGTCACTACACTACTGCCTGTAGGCCCGTAGAGCTTCGCTCCGCCCTGCAGCAGTACAAGAAGTTTCGTAACGGTTGTTACAAGCAACGGAGTGCCAGATACTGCCACAGTATCCATTGGACCAACCCCTAGATCTGCTAGAGCCACTGGAAACACAGCTACCGACCCGGATCTAACCTATACCGGCCCGGGATCCAGTTGTACTGACCATTTCTTAGATTTGAGTTGAGATCACTCCTCTATCTGCAAAGAATGGCCAACCAGAGAGCACGCAGCGCTGGTCGAGCACCCGCTGGCAACCCAGAAGCTACAGCCATTGATAGATTGACCGAAGCATTGACGGCTATGATGAGGCCCAACCAAGACAATGCACCAGCTAGACTAAAGGCTCCGAAGTTCGACGGCGAAGGAGACGTCGAGTACTTCATCAGCCGATTCATTGAGGTAGCCGAAATGAATGAGTGGCCAGAGAACACGGCCATGTTATACCTAAGGGATGCATTACGAGGTAAAGCATTGGACTGTGGAAAGCCTCCACAACTGCAGGGTATCTTTGCTGCACTACGAGCACGTTTTGGGCTAACACCCAGGGAAGCTATGTCCCGGCTGACCAGCCTACGCCGCCAACACAAGACGTCGCTCCAAGAGCATGCAAGTGAAGTAGAGCGCCTAGTGCGCGTTGCGTATGCAGATCTACCTCACCGACCCATGCAGAGGATGATGCTGGATATCTTCAGCACCACGGTTGGAAATGCTTACCTGCAAAGACACTTGTTGGCCATGCAGCCCATTGACATTGCTGAAGCAGTCCGGGCCGGCAACGAGTATATGCAGATAAAGACACAGTTTGAGGAGCGCCAGGCTCATGTACGGATGTTGGAAGAGGATGCCGACGAGGAGGAAGAGGAATGGATGAGGACGGTTGCCAAGGGCCCGTCTCAACGTGTCTCCACCGCTACTGCCGTACAGCAGACACACCACACCCCTACACCTGCCATACCGGATCCTATGACAACAGTCATGGACAGCCTAAAGCTACTAACAGAAGAGCTACGGTCGCTGAGAGCGGCAAGACAGGCGGCTCCCGCTCCACAGTTGGAGGCAGAGCCTGCAACACGCTGCTGGGGCTGCGGACAACCAGGTCACATGATGAGTACCTGCCCCCGAACTCAGCGCGCAGCTCACTTTGCAAACAACCCCAGACAGACGGGAAACGGTCGGCGCCCGCAGTAGCGCCACCGGCAGCTGACTGCAGCTGGGCAAGCCGGACCACACCCACAACCCCTTATAGTCCTGGAACTCTGAAGAAGAGTGGACAACCTCCCAAGATACAACCGACAGCAACCAACCACCGCTGGACAAGCCAAACAACTCCTGATGCCCCGTACAGTCCTGGAACTCTGAAGAAGAGTGGACAACCTCCCAAGAGAGCGTCAACACCCGCTGACTGCAGCTGGACAACTCCTGACACCCCGTACAGTCCTGTAACTCTGAAGAAGAGTGGACAACCCCCCAAGAGAGCACAGACGCCCGCTGAGGACAGCCGGACAGCTCGACAAGCCCCAATTAGTCCTGTAACTCTGAAGAAGAGTGGACAACCCCCCAGGAGAACACAGACTGACAGTAGCTGGATAGCTCGTCAACCCCCTTACAGTCCTGCAACTCTAGGAGAGAGTGGACAACCCCCCAGGAGAACACAAATGGCAACGCCACCGTTGGAGCGACCTTACCAGGCCAGCTACTTCCTGGCTGGAAGGTTAGCCGGTAGACCAGCCTCCCTGTTGATTGACACAGGCTGCACCACCAACTTGCTGTCGAAGCATCTGTACCAGCAATTGCCACAGTCAGTGAAAGACACGCTGCAACGCAGCGAGGCACATGGACTCATGGCTGACGGGTCTAGGATTCCCTTTTACGGTACCCTGCAAGTAAACTTGCAGCTTCGTAAACTGAGAACGAGCGTTAACTTCGTCATTAGTGATATCAATGAAGATGCCATAATTGGCATGCCGTTTCTCACCTTACACGAGTGTGCCCTAAGGTTTCCAGACTCCCACGTCATCATTGACGGACACGTGTTACCTTGCACGGACAAGCACGGGCGGCCACTTAATGATAGTGTCTGTCTAGCGCAAGCAGAGCTGACGGAGGACCCCCCTTACACCCCTGAAGAAGAGGACGTCCCCACACAACCACCCACTGTAGAGAGAACTACAGGTGGAATGTATCAGGCTGTGAAGAGCCCCCCGCCACAGGTAGAAGGCAGAAGATTTGAGCCGGATCGGACAACAACTGTGGAAGCTATAGGCCAAACAGTGTTTTCCCCCCCGCTGGCTACGCCCCTGCGCTGGGGAGAAGGGAGCCCTGCTGCTGGAGAGAGGCAGCTGCCCTTTGACTGTCAACCCTCTGTTAAAAGATGCAGAGATGAAGCAAACAAGCACCACACAGAGGCAGGCTATGAGAGCGCTCAACTGTGCATAGATGGGAATTCCCACCACCCGCCTAGAGGAAAGGCAAGGAAAGCAGTAAACAGACCCAAAAAGGCTGCAAGGGAGGTGCGGACCACATCACGCTTGGTTTCAAAAGAATCCCCAGGAGCTCCCCGACAACCTCCAGTGAACAGAATCACTGTAGCAGACCGTCGGAAGAAGTTGGAGAAGCGGCCAAAAACCCCCAGTACCCAAACACTTCCTGTGGAGCCAGACAGAGTGAGTCAGAGTTGTGAACAACACTGCAGCTCCAAGAAGCCACTCATACCCGCGAAAGTCATCGACGAAGTAACACTTGCTTACAAGATGTCCAACCACTGTCTGGAACTGAGCGAGGCAGAGGACCTGCTACTAGACTTGGATGACTATCCACCTGCCCAGCTGGAGAAAGAGCTGGAGACCATGCCCACAGCAGAGCTGTACACTAAGCCTGAGAAAGGAAGAGCTGAGGAGAAGGAGGAGGAGATCCAGCTGGCTAAGAAAGAAACAGAAGGTGAGCAATTAAACGCAGCGTTTTCGAAATGGTTGTTTGAAAACTGCACGCCACGAGATCCGTTAGCACTACGGAGTGGCAGCCCGCCTGGCTATGCTAAACCTATACCTCTAGACTTACCATGCGCTGGTGACAGTAGAGTATGCGCTCTCCCACGAGTTGGGACTGCTGACACCCTCAGAAGGGCAGTAGATAAAAAAGAGCGGGAGATCAAGTGCCCACCACTTGATGCTGCCTGCCTGCCGGCCCGGGATGACTCCCTACCGGCCCGGAGCACCTCTATGCCGGCCCGGGGCAACCCTGTACCGGCCCGGGGTCCTCCAGAGATTCAGTCAGGAGGGACTGAGAGGTTACAAGGCAGTAATTACCCTTGTAGAGCCTACCGAAGGAAGAAGCCTGTGGTGGCAGCTAAGGGTGAACGTCCCACGACGTCTTCACCACCAACCTTAGTGCCACACAGCACAGTGCACCACACCCCGGCACGGGATGTTGCTTGCACCCCCACGGTACAGTGGGAAGAGGAGAAACGGCGCTGGCTTTCCTTAAATAAGGAACGGCGTTCTCCTAGGAGTAAGATACGGAAGGTTCTGTCGGCGCTAGAACTTCCAGGGCCACTGCTCTCGCCCATACATGACACTATGGTAGAGCAAGCTCCGCTGCAATATAGGCAGCCCATTAACACATTGCATAAAGTCTATCATGCACCTTGTGTTGTAGATTCACGCTCCCAAGTGGACGTGACGCCGAGGCTCACCATCCGGTTGGTGCAAGCACCCAGCCCTGCTGAAGAGGAGAAGGCAGAGGAGACCGAGGAGAAGGTGCCGGCCCCAGTCACCCCCACGTTGGACGACGAGCCAACCACCTCATGGAAGGAGGATGGGAGACGAAATCCTACAAGATGGCGCATGCTGCGCTGGGTCACCTCGGAGACGGAGGAGCGGGTGGAACACCTGTTACAGGAGGCCGTGGACTACACGTGTACCAAGTGTAATTACCAGGCCAGGAACATGCGGCAGCTCAGGGTACACACGCTGCAGCACTATCTAAGGCATTACTGTCGGTGCCACTACGCGAGCGAGAGCCGCGACGCGGTGTACTCGCATCAGAGCAAGTTTGATGCACCAGGGAATGATATGCACTACCAGAAGACGGGGATCATATACACGGTAGATCGCCCTAGCTACTCCCGCTTCTGTGAGTTTGTTAGATGGAGCAACGCATCTAAGTTCAGGCGATGCCAGCCCACACATCAAGGGGAACCAACTCCCAAGGTACCTGTGAAGAAGCGACTGGGCTCTCCAGTACAAAGGGAAGCTCCGAAGAGGAAGGATGACAAGAGAGGCAAGCTCACGCCGACTCTCACCGGGTATAGAATACCCAAACGGATGGCTAGTCCGCCTAGCGCAACTTGCCCACCAGAACCAGAAGTTGCCAGCACTGAGCCAGGAGAGGTGGACGTACCCAGACCATCACTGCACTTCCTGCAACACAGTGACCGTCTAGCCACCCAGATAGAGGATCACGTCGCTACTCTGGAGAAGCAGCTGGGAGAGCTGCGGAGGCTGCTGATCAGCCAGACTCTGTCGGAGGAACAGACGACTGTGGCTAAAGCCGAAGCGCGGCTTGTCACTACCGAGGTTGGGCGGTTGCGCCAGCAAGCCACCAGCCTCAGGGGCGCTCTCTACTAAATGAGACGCCGGACATTGTATATATGCTATTAAATATATACTCTTGTTCTGTTATATATATATCTGTTATGTAATCAAATATATAACCTGGGTACAAGTGTTACCCCCCCCCACACATATCTACTCTTAATATTTTATTATTAAAGCCAGGCTATGACTTTAATGGAGAGAGGTATGTGGTAGATTTCAGTGCACTCTAGTGGTAAACGGGTAGTTTACACTAGGAACCTTGCGAAGCAATGCGCTAGACTTCTGCCCACAGCATTTGGTTAATAGCTGTTGGGTAGGAAGTCATACTGTGCCGGTAGCATGGTAAGCAGGGCCGGTATTGACCCCTGCAGGGTCGGTAGTGACCTCTACCGACCCGGTACAGCTGTACTGGGCCGGCACAAGATGGCCGCCTTAGACGAGGATCTGTAAAGATGTCCAGGAACTTAGTCAAGGTCGTAAACAGGAAGTGCCTACCCCTAAAGTACCAACTTAGTGGACCTAATTCTATATACAGCCTGGGAACCCTGTAGGAGCCGTCATTGGACAGTTAGGAGAAAGGACTCCGCCCTTAGCCACTTGGCACCTCCTTGTATTATCTTGCATTGCATTGTGATTGGTTAAGTATTTATATAATTAATGTCATTGGTTGAATTACTTCCTGTGCATTGTCTCTTATATGTTTTGTGTTCTTTAGCTCTCCTATAAAAGGAGAGCTCCTACTGTTACTCTGTGCATTCATTACAATGAGTCATAGCATGTATTCTTATATTGCTAAACACCTAGAGGAATAATTACCCTCAGGACTGCTTTGTAATAAAGCCACTATAGCAAACACTACTCGGTACTGTTTGTCTGAGCCATGGGCTCTTGCCTTACCGGGTAATTCGGTTGCCCTATACAGTTGTCACTGTCGGTCAGTACAGTGTCCCCTCTGGAGAGAGGTAGAATACTCGAGACTAGTGGATGTCCGTGGTAACAGACCGGAATCCATTACAATATACATTAACCGTTAATGTGTGAAGAGCAACATATGTTGGATTGTTAAAATTGAGATCACCAATCACCGGTCACGGTTCACTGATTCATGCTATAATGACTCCAATTGTACCATCTTACTTGTTTTCTGAAACAAGAAAGTTCAGTCCAGAAAACGTTAAAGGTTCCATCGTTATGGTTTTTATTGATGCCAAAATTGGTACAATTGGAATGATTATAGCGTTTGATAGACTTCCTCTACTGGTTTTAGTGAATCTCATTTTATTTTTTCATTTTTCGAACATTTTTTGATTGGTTTGTACAGTTGTTTCTTGTTATGCTATGACGCGGTGAACTGTTATAAGTCTAGAGGAAAATAGTCTAATCTAATATTTTCAAAATTTTTTTTCAATGACTAAAACAGGTTTGTGTTAGATTTTTGAACAATGACAGTTTTTATCTTTTACTCAAGTCACTGAAATCCAAAGAAGTCACAATATATCTCATCAATTGTCTTAACTTGTTCGACTTCATCCCGTTATAGCTCTCAGTATACCCGGAACTGCAGTGCTGATGATGGAACCTAGTAGCAGAGTGAAAAACCGTAGTGTTTTGAAGAATAGTTTTTTATCATCTATCAATGACTTCCTTACTAAGTTAGCAATCTCATTTATGTCTGCGTAATTGATTGCACTGAGATGGTGGAAACGCTATAGTTTCATTTGCAATATCTTTGGTGAAGTCCATTGAAGTCATAATGAGATGTTTTTTTTCGCACTAGCAATATCAGACTTTTTGATGGCGCTAGACGAATTTTCTACTGACAACAACAGAGCCGCATTTCTGCTCAACTGTCGTGGTAAAGCTTCAGTCAAAGTTTTATTGCATTGTTTTTTAATTTATCAAAATATATATGACATATTTCAATAGACTTTTATGTATTTATACACTTTTCATTACATGGGTACACATAACAGCTGAGAATTGTCTGAGACCAAATTCTCTGATAGTTGATTTCGATCATTCGTTTGCTGAGTAGTGTCTATATTGGAGAAGCTGTAAGGTTTCTTCATCGCTTACTCAAAGACTCTTTGGACGTATTTTGATCCGCTGGGAAAATATTGTCAACCCATATAGGTGATTAAAAAAGAGTCTGTCAGGCTTTTAAATGGAAAAAAGTAGTGACGTTCAGAGAAGTTGTATTATTCTTTTTCGAAAACAGATTATGAATGATAAAAAAGACCCTTATATTCAAGCTATGACTATGTTTTGTATATAAATCATTGCCATCAACTTTGCCTATTACTTCATCATTCAGATCACCATTTATGGGATGGTGGCCCAACAAAAACAGAAGTGACAAGACATTTCACTAGTAAACCCGGGGACCACACTGTCTACCTTCTTTCACTAGGTAAGCTGTCCTGGCAGCAGGTCGGAAGATCACAGCCTTCCCTGACGCAAACTTGTCCCCAGTCCAACATAAGGGTCAATACCCAATAGATGTAATGTTTGCAGCTGTCAAAGACAAGCATTCAATGACTCAGAAACAATTAGATCGGGAAGGCGATAAATGCGGACCCTTGCTTGTCGCCAGTCTTCAATGAGAATCCATCTTGACAAAGTAATAAAATTTCAAGATGGTTGTCAACAAAAAGTTTTGTTGGTCTGCCCTCTTCACCCTGAACTGAGAGGGACTATCATATGGAAGACACCCACACTGGCATATCAGAGAATCAAGCATATCCACAGAGGCTGCTGTTGACCTAGTCCTGGGCTGAAATTTCTGCCTACACATCCAGGCTAGCACAAAGCTGTGACGTAAGCCAACAGGCTAAGAGTGTGGCACCCAGCCAAACCCTGCCAGGCAAATAATGTACACCGGATGGCCATGAGAGAACTTAGCTGTCGATTTAGTCGGCCCAATGCCTGAGACTGAACAAGAGAATCTCAGGATTCCGGTACAAATATATTGTTTTACCCAGTGATAAGATGCTCTGGCCTTCCAAGATGCTAATGCTGACGTGGTAGCCACTGCACAAGACGATAGGGTTTTGTGCCTACTTTGAGATTCTTGAACAGGTTCATGCAGACTAGGGGGCTACATCCGAGAGCATATCAATGCAAGAACTGTGTTTGCTATGAAACATTGGGAAAACCCAAACAACTCTTCACCATCCATTATCCTTCTGAGTGGTAGAATGGAGCAACTGGATCCTAAGAGATTCTTCGAGTTCACTGCTGCTGATACTAGATCCAAAAAAATGGGACTCGCTCCTGCCTCAGTTGATGAGAGCTTTTTGAGCTTACCTCCATGCAGTGATAGATGAAACTGCCAACTTCCTAATGCTGGGTCAGCAACCCTTCCTACAAAAATAATCTTGCTCCACCGTCCCCTTTTTCACAGCCTTCACAAGCATGTGTATGCACAAGAATTCACAAACTGACTCTAGGGAGTCTACCAGACCCTATGGGAAAAGCAGACCTCGGTCTAAGCTGAAGAAGGTGAGGAGCTAACCTTGATTGCCCTGGGTGACCAAATGGTTACAAAACAAGAGACAGAGAAAAAGAGTTAGAATCAAACACCAAGACAAATTTATAGGCATGTACGAGATTGGGGAAGCATATGCTGACCGTACATATTTGAGTGCAAGACACTGCAAATGATGGCTGCAGAATTGTGCATGCCTCAAATCATGTTACACCTGCACCGACCCAAGAGGACAGGCTACTTCTGCCTTAAAACCAAACCGTCTGCTAAACATGAGGGGCACAAGGAAAATATGACAATTACCAGCAACTACAGAGTCACAACAGCCCCTTCCATTAGCTTCATGAATGAGTCATCCAGCCACCCTATCTATTAGATGCCCCTAAACCAATTTCAACACCAGCCCTCAATCGTACCCCCAGGTCTCAGTCATTAATGACATGAGCTACGAGACTCAACTGAAATGCTAGAGGAAGACCCAGGCGCAGAGCAAGCCCTCTGCCACAATTGTTACAGAGAGATTTACTGCCACCAGATAATCAGTAGGGATCCTACCTGCAAGGAGGAATTCCTTGCGATTCTGTCATTGAATGGAGTGAATCACTAGCCTTTCATTGCTCGTCCCTCTTTTGTCTGGACGAGTAAAGAATCGCTCAGAAATCTCGGCTCGAAGAAGGTAGCAACTGACACACCAGGAAAACCACCAATACTAAATACATATATTCATCTGAGTGCATAGACATTCCAACTTCATTCATCTGTTTTATTCATAATTGTTCTCAAAGACTGAATGTATTTTACGGCTAGAGGTGTTTGACAGATTTTACCAAACACCATAAGTGACCATTACTCTATAACATCCCCTGCAGGCCTACTGAAAGCACTTGAAAGGACCAGCATTGATTCGTTTTAGCGTACCTGCTAATACGTTGACAAGAGAGTCATTATTTGACTACGCAGGCCTCGCATAATGTTTTCTACCAACCCTGCATGGCTATCCCTGACCGGCATCAATTTGGCTGCCATAGCCTGGGATATGAAACTTAGCACCCACCTCCAGGCCATTACCATCTTCAGAAGCCGTATTATGAAGAACCCAGGACACAGAAGACTAAGATTTCTAGGAGAGAGAAGATGCCAGCAGATTCCATTACTTCTGACATATAATTGGCAGTAATTTTATTACTCCCATTAGTAGTGTAGTATGGTTATTCTTCCATGCAATTGGAATGTATAGAAAATAAGGCCGAACACTTCCTGTCACTTCCTGTAACAATGCCCATAAAAACTACAGTTTTCATTAATTGCATTGAAGTACGCCTTGTGTGTTACATGGCAATGAAACCTTATGCATTACATGTAGCTATTTTTCTGCCACAATTTATTCCGGGTAAGAATAAATATTTAATACCACTCAAAAGTTTTGAGTGTATGTCTGAGCAGCGGACCCTCCACAGTAGTAAGAGTCGAGTGTGTTCCTTCACACCTAATTGTAAGTGGTATCTTGGCGCAGTATCAACTCCGGGGAGATGTTGACTGCATATTGCCGGCAGTGATAGGCTGACTATCTGGTTGTGCCAGCAGACAATAGTTTTCATGGTGACAACGCTGGTGGATAATTAGTGGACCACTGAAATCAGCCACATATATACGAATGAAACATGTGCAACACTGACGAGCTTTAGTGCTAAGTAAACAGTGTTACTAGCCGGCACGGTTATTGATTCTAACTTTTTTATTTGCTCCAATACAACTGAATTTTTTGCGCTGCAGAAGATTTTATTAGTTTTGCTACTATTGAATATCAGTTTCGGTTTTTATTTATATCCAAATACTGTGAAAGTAATTTCAGCCTACAAATAATCAGATATATGTTTAGCTGGATGCCAATTTTATATCATTGTCAGCTTGGTAGAGTTTGTTGTTTGAGATCAGAGGCTGTAGAGACTCTTGAAAATAAAAGTTTCAGTCCAGACCCGGAAGTAAAATGTGGTTAAGGATGAGTCTGAAAGAGGTTAAATTGACACTCTGGAGTAGACTTATGTGCAAAAGTTTGATCATTTTGAGCTTACCGGGAGACAACCTAGGTACAGCAACTAATTGAGCTACAACTGCAGCACCTCTCGCATCAGTCAAATGTTGTCTCAAGCTGAACATTCTGACAAGTGTTATACAACCTCTGTTCAAATATATAGTTGCCATGAGTTTTGGTGTTCAATCTTGTTTAGTGATATGTAAAGTTATACTTTAGTTTCTAACGACAGGAATAATTTGATTTTCCATTCCAAACTTTACCACCAGAAAATATTTTGCTATTACGCAAGAAAACAAAATCAAACCAGCTGCATCAAGAGCTAAATTTTGATAGACTAGAATATTCATAGTTTTTTTTTCAGAAATGCACAACTTCTGTATTTTTTAGTCGCCTATTGTTACAAACATCCACAATGACATTCTCAGCAGCCAATTCTGATATGGTATACATTCTGCATTATTTACTTCATTTTCTAACTGACAAAAAACTATTGATATCATATGTAGTAATGGCGGGGCAAATCTCTGTCATGGTCTCTAAGGACAACGAGGCTCCCTTGGTTTCAGATGCCTTTTGGTTGGCACCAGTCGAGAGGTATCTTTTTGTGTGTACCAGGTGTTATAATTTAATTTTTATTATTTTTGTCTTAACTGAGCATTTTGTTTGTGCATGGGCCATTTGTATTGTGATTTGTATGGTGATTTAGATCATGGTGCTGAGTAGTTTATAAACATGATATGCATGTTGCGTTTATATGGGGGGTTTGTATTGTTCGTGATTGTTGGATTAACATTGCATAGTTATTGGTATAGTATTATTACAGAGCTTTGTGTAACAATAACATGTTATATTATGGTATAGGTTCTTATATACAAGAAAGAAGATTGAAGGTTTTGCTCATCATCCAACAATGCCACTCTATATCCGAGAGCTTGCTTGATAGAATCAGGAGGAAATCTCAACAAAATTTTCACCGAAATTGCTGATATTGATCACTGTGCTGATGGTTTGAGATGAAGACCAAATATGGCTTGGAGACTGATGTGGATCACAATCTTTAAGTTTTATGTTTTACAAAATAATTGGAATGGGAAGAATTGGCTCACCTCCAGTGACTCTATTTCCTCTCATTCTCAACAATAGACAGGTATGGAACAATTTTAAAAGACCAGGATGTTAACCAAATCACTGAAAATCTTTGTTTTCGTAGATGTTTAGCATTGCACAAAAAACTGCAAAAAATGAAAAGTCTTTTACAAAACAGTTTGACATAAAAACTACCTCGAACGATATCAAAGATTCCTTTGTTGTGACATCAACATCAAGCCAGCAGCGAGCGGTTACATAAAAAAGTAAAAAGGAAAAGTGGGTGGAAAAGTCGAACTTGCTGGATTTCGAAAAAGATATTGGTGTTTGCTCTAAATGAAGACAGGAAACTGACAATTATTTTAGTAGATTTGCACAGTGCAGCTCCCTAGTCTACAGCCAGTGCTATTGTATATATTGTGGTAGATTTTGATGCACACTAGTAGTGAACAGGTCGTTTACGCTAGAACCTTGCGAGACAATGCGCTAGACTTTTACCCACAGCGTTTGGTTAATAGCTGCTGGGTAGAAAGTCCTACTGTGCCGGTGGCATAGTGAGCAGGGCCGGTATTGACCCCTGCAGGGTCGGTAGTGACCCCTACAGACCCGGTACAGCTGTACTGGGCCGGCACAAGATGGCCGCCATAGAGGAGGATCCTCAAAAGTGTATAGGAACTTAGTCAAGGTCGAGAACAGGAAGTACTTACCCTTGAACTACCAACTCCATGGACCCAACTCTACGTACAGCCTGGGAGCCTTGCAGGACTACTCATTGGACAATCAGGAGAAAGGACTCCGCCCTTAGCCACTTGGCACCTCCCTTAATTATTCACATTGCATTGTCGATTGGCTTGTTATTTATATAATCGTTTGTATTGGTTAATCTGCTTCCTGTGCATTGATTGCTATATGTTTTATGCTTATCAGCTCTCCTATAAAAGGAGAGCACACATTGTTATTCTTTGCATTCATTACAATGTTGCCATGGCATATACTCTTATATTGCTAAACCCTAGAGGAATAATTACCCTCAGGACAGCTTAGAGAATAAAGCCATTATTACAGACACTATACAGTACTGTTTGTTTGAGCCATGGGCTCTTGCCTTACCGGCTAATTCGGTTGCCCTGCACAGTTGTCATTGTCGGTCAGCACAGTGTCCCCTCTGGAGAGAGGTAGAATACTCGAGATTAGTGGATGTCCGTGGTAGCAGACCAGAATCCATTACAATATATCTCTTCTACCTAAAGAATGCTCATTGGATCACTACGCTTGACCACACAAGAGTACAGCTGACCTGCAGCTCACCCAAGTCAAGCCTAAGGAAGTATTTCGAGCGTTCTGACTCACATGTCTTTATAGTTATTTATCTAGTGCTAGTGTACCAGCTTACGCTTGCCTTTTTATGCCTTGCTGGGAGTATCATTTTTATCCAATCATCTGTATGTGTTGTTAGTTGATTTTTCACCTCTTATAAATACGCTTGCATTCCGCCCAGCTCTTCAGTTCTTAGTAAGCCTTGGATAGTGCTTAGACAGACACTCAGATAGGAGACACATCGAGCAGTAGAGCACTCAAAAGTAACTAGCAAGCGGACTGGTCTGATCAGTGTCACATTGAGTATTCACTCGACCATTGCCAATAGTTGCCATCGTTCTTTATCTATACTTTGTGTCAATCATTCACTTTTGTGCGTTACAATTAGACTTTGTTTGCCTTTGATTGCTAGTAATAAACTTTTGTTACTTCCAACTCTGTGATATCTGTGAGGCCGATTGCCTGAACACAGTTGTACCTGCTCTAGAGCAGCATTCGGTTATATCTGGCGCAAGAAAAACCACCAAAGCTTTGCCACTCTGTTGCTACGCTACAATTACAGTAGAAACAAAGCCGAATATTTTTGCACTCCTTGTACGTACTAGTAAGGGTCAACCTCATACACCGGGAAAAACCGTTAACATTATTTGGAATTGGAATACGAGAGACAAGGAAAAACTGTATCTGGATCTTTCTATCAATCACTTCAGTCTCATCACAAACTTAGAAGGATACGCCAAAGCCCCCAAATGTCTAACTATCCTGCTTCTTTTGGCAGACTTAGTAATCTAAAAAGACATCGGTACTCAACCTCAGGCCCATCGATCATGCAGTCTTTTGAAGGTGAATAAAAACCTAGCACTACAACTTTGGATAAGTTACAGAAACAATTCAGAAAAAACATCAGCGCTAATCATACTTTGAGATACTATCCCTATGCCACCTGAATGCGCTGACAATAAAAATATGGGCGCCACCTTCTAAACTATCAAAAATTTTATCTTGAGCATTACCATGGGTTCAGACATACCAATTTTGCGGCTGCCTTGGTGTATTGTCAACAATGGTGATGACGAACAATGTGTTGAAAAATTTATTCAATGTTTAGAAAACATCAGCAAAGAAGCGTACATCCGAGTGAGAAAAAACTTTTCACAAATCATAAAACGCCAAACAAAAGTTCACCTCTCGAGCAAGGAAAGTTCAAACAAACAATAAGAGCCTCCAGAGTTCTGGATGACTTGATAAAGTACATGGAAAAGCTTCCTATTTTAGGTTTTAATTCGCAGAGCTACGAGATCAATGTAATGAAAGGAATTCTGCTGCAGCAATTAAAAGATGTCTCCGACAAAGAGTTTGATTTTAGTTGTCAAGAAAAGAAGCGAAACGCCTGCTATCGATATAGGATCTTTTTTGTTTTTGGATTGTACAAATTTTATTGCTCCTGGATACAGCTACAAAATGTATCTCAAGGCATACAAAGGCAAATATGCAAAAGAGTTTTTTCGTTACGAATGGGTGAAAAACTTAAGCCAACTGCAATGAAAACACCTACCTATGAAACAAGCTTTTTGCAGCACCTTAAAGCATCAGCAAAGAAGAGAACGCAATGTGTAAAAAAAAAAGATGTAAACATGAGCATCAGAGAGATTTTTTAAATTGTTGCAACAACTTGGACGTAACACCATTCATTCAAACTTTTGAAACACAAAGAGCAACTTAATTCTTCTCAGCAGATTCTCCCAATCCGTATGATTAAAGAATGCAATGCGGATTTTTGTTCAATGATTAATAAAAATTTTGTTGGAGGACCCAGTCCGGTGGTGCACAGACACCACAGAAAAGGTACGACTAAAATAAGAGAACATTGGCTAAAAAATAAGAAGAAATTTGCGACAGGATCTACGGAGTTTACGCAAATGCAAGTAGTAATATATGAGCAGATCTCCCTACCAAGTGTTTTTTTGTGGATCTGACCTTGGAGTTGAGACAATGGGTTACGGCGTTGGATGAATTCGCCGAGTTTATATTGTATTTTACTTGAGGGGTACTTGAGTGGCATTTGAGTGGCATTTGAGTTTTGATTAGTTTTTTACTTAATTTGAACTTATATGGCATATAGATTTTGAATGTATGGCATTCAAGTTTTGATAACTTTTTACATAACTCGAACTCATATGGTATCTTGAGAGAGAGGGGAGAGGAGAGAGGAGAGAGGAGAGATGGGAGATGAGAGAGGAGAGAGAGGAGAGAGATTTTTTAGGCATTTAAGTGGCATTCGAGTTTTGATTATTATTTTACTTAATTTGAACTTATATGGTATATAGATTTTGAATGTATGGCATTTAAGTTATGATAATTTTTTACATAATTGTATACATAATTATAACTCATAGGATGTCTAGATTTTGAATGTGATAGTTTTCTAGCAATTAATGTATATATGGTCAATTATGTGCATATTTATGGGTATATTTATATCTACATAGAGAGAGAGAAGAGAGGAGATATATCTAAATTGAATTAATACATTGATTAAAAATGAATCATTATATGATTATATACATTTATTACATAATAAGTAAGGAAAATCTCCCCATATAATATAGCTAGAGTCAGTAAATACTAAGTAATACAAAGCACTACAACTTGTAATAAATACAAAGTAGTAACAGTTAATGCATAGTTTGTTCCTTTACAATGATGTCTTTGATGTAGTGATGTTATATCTTAGGAAGGAAGACTTCTGTTCTATGTGCTTTTAATTTCGTAATGAACTAAAATAAGAAAGTTATGCATTAGTATAGAATGATTAAGCGAAAATGTAAAATAATTACATGAATTTGAATTATAGTTCTAGTTACATTGGATAGTTTACATTATTAGAAAAGGGAAATAACTCACCAAGTTACATTGTTCAACTTGTTCTTTCTTGAGCATTATTTTCACCAAGTGTTTTTGATTCTCTTTCATCTATCTAAAACAATTACCATGAAAATGTATATATTCAGCATTTTGTTGTAAAAATTCACTAATTACATCAAAAAAGTCCTTTTTTCACCTAGAAAATGTATATGTTCAGCATTTTTGTTGTAAAAAAATACACTATTTACACCAAAAAAAGTCCTTTTTTTCCCTGAAAAATGTATATATTCAGCATTTTGTTGTAAAAAATACACTAATTTCACCAAAAAAGTCCTTTTTTCACTTGTAAAATGTATATATTCAGCATTTTGTTTAATTTATGGTAAAAATTAGTAAAACTCACCTATAGTGATATGATAGCCTTGAGTTATAGATTAGCTTCTTGAGCTCTTGTTCTGGACAGTTTTCTTTTTCAGCATCATCGAAGTAGAATCCATGTAGTTTGAGTCTTCATTGGTTTGGTATCATCTAAGCAGGAGAGAAAGTAATGTTGTGTAACATTGAGTCTTCATTGGTTTGCTATCATCTTATCTTCAAAATCCATGTTATTTGAGTCTTCATTGGTTTGCCATCATCTAAGTAGGTGGTAGATCTTGAAAGGAATTTTTGCTGTGTTGGAGAAGTATGCTGTCTTCAAAACTCATGTAGTTTGAGTCTTCATTGGTTTGGTATCATCTAAGTAGGTGGTAGATCTTGAAAGGAATTCTTGCTGTGTTGGAGAAGTATGCTGTCTTCAAAATTCATGTAGTTTGAGTCTTCATTGGTTTGATATGATCTAAGTAGGTGGTAGATCTTGAAAGGAATTCTTGTGAAAGGAATTTTTGCTGTGTTGGAGAAGTATGCTGTCTTCCAAATTCATGTAGTTTGAGTCTTCATTGGTTTGATATGATCTAAGTAGGTGGTAGATCTTGAAAGGAATTCTTGCTGTGTTGGAGAAGTGTGCTGTCTTCAAAATTGATGTAGTTTGAGTCTTCATTGGTTTGGCATCATCTAAGTAGGTGGTAGATCTTGAAAGGAATTCTTGATGTGTTGGAGAAGTATGCTGTCTTCAAAACTCATGTAGTTTGAGTCTTCATTGGTTTGGTATCATCTAAGTAGGTGGTAGATCTTGAAAGGAATTCTTGCTGTGTTGGAGAAGTATGCTGTCTTCAAAATTCATGTAGTTTGAGTCTTCATTGGTTTTCAAAACTCATGTAGTTTGAGTCTTCATTGGTTTGGTATCATCTAAGTAGGTGGTAGATCTTGAAAGGAATTCTTGCTGTGTTGGAGAAGTATGCTGTCTTCAAAATTCATGTAGTTTGAGTCTTCATTCGTTTGATATGATCTAAGTAGGTGGTAGATCTTGAAAGGAATTCTTGCTGTGTTGGAGAAGTGTGCTGTCTTCAAAATTGATGTAGTTTGAGTCTTCATTGGTTTGGCATCATCTAAGTAGGTGGTAGATCTTAAAAGGAATTCTTGCTGTGTTGGAGAAGTATGCTGTCTTCAAAATTCATGTAGTTTGAGTCTTCATTGGTTTGATATGATCTAAGTAGGTGGTAGATCTTGAAAGGAATTCTTGCTGTGTTGGAGAAGTATGCTGTCTTCAAAATTGATGTAGTTTGAGTCTTCATTGGTTTGGCATCATCTAAGTAGGTGGTAGATCTTGAAAGGAATTCTTGCTGTGTTGGAGAAGTGTGCTGTCTTCAAAATTGATGTAGTTTGAGTCTTCATTGGTTTGGCATCATCTAAGTAGGTGGTAGATCTTGAAAGGAATTCTTGCTGTGTTGGAGAAGTATGCTGTCTTCAAAACTCATGTAGTTTGAGTCTTCATTGGTTTGGTATCATCTAAGTAGGTGGTAGATCTTGAAAGGAATTCTTGCTGTGTTGGAGAAGTATGCTGTCTTCAAAATTCATGTAGTTTGAGTCTTCATTGGTTTTCAAAACTCATGTAGTTTGAGTCTTCATTGGTTTGGTATCATCTAAGTAGGTGGTAGATCTTGAAAGGAATTCTTGCTGTGTTGGAGAAGTGTGCTGTCTTCAAAATTGATGTAGTTTGAGTCTTCATTGGTTTGGCATCATCTAAGTAGGTGGTAGATCTTAAAAGGAATTCTTGCTGTGTTGGAGAAGTATGCTGTCTTCAAAATTCATGTAGTTTGAGTCTTCATTGGTTTGATATGATCTAAGTAGGTGGTAGATCTTGAAAGGAATTCTTGCTGTGTTGGAGAAGTATGCTGTCTTCAAAATTGATGTAGTTTGAGTCTTCATTGGTTTGGCATCATCTAAGTAGGTGGTAGATCTTGAAAGGAATTCTTGCTGTGTTGGAGAAGTGTGCTGTCTTCAAAATTGATGTAGTTTGAGTCTTCATTGGTTTGGCATCATCTAAGTAGGTGGTAGATCTTGAAAGGAATTCTTGCTGTGTTGGAGAAGTATGCTGTCTTCAAAACTCATGTAGTTTGAGTCTTCATTGGTTTGGTATCATCTAAGTAGGTGGTAGATCTTGAAAGGAATTCTTGCTGTGTTGGAGAAGTATGCTGTCTTCAAAATTCATGTAGTTTGAGTCTTCATTGGTTTTCAAAACTCATGTAGTTTGAGTCTTCATTGGTTTGGTATCATCTAAGTAGGTGGTAGATCTTGAAAGGAATTCTTGCTGTGTTGGAGAAGTATGCTGTCTTCAAAATTCATGTAGTTTGAGTCTTCATTGGTTTGATATGATCTAAGTAGGTGGTAGATCTTGAAAGGAATTCTTGCTGAGTTGGAGAAGTGTGCTGTCTGCAAAATTGATGTAGTTTGAGTCTTCATTGGTTTGGCATCATCTAAGTAGGTGGTAGATCTTGAAAGGAATTCTTGTTGTGTTGGAGAAGTATGCTGTCTTCAAAATTCATGTAGTTTGAGTCTTCATTGGTTTTCAAAACTCATGTAGTTTGAGTCTTCATTGGTTTGGTATCATCTAAATAGGTGGTAGATCTTGAAAGGAATTCTTGCTGTGTTGGAGAAGTATGCTGTCTTCAAAATTCATGTAGTTTGAGTCATCATTGGTTTTCAAAACTCATGTAGTTTGAGTCTTCATTGGTTTGGTATCATCTAAGTAGGTGGTAGATCTTGAAAGGAATTCTTGCTGTGTTGGAGAAGTATGCTGTCTTCAAATGATGTAGTTTGAGTCTTCATTGGTTTGGTATCATCTAAGTAGGTGGATCTTGAAAGGAATTCTTGCTGTGTCACATAAGTAGGAGAGAAAGTCATGTTGTTTTACATCTATCATTGGTGTTGGTAGATCTTGACCACATGTTTATAGTCTTTGCTACTGCTGCATTTCGTCTCAAACAAGACTCCAAAGTAGACATCATAACTACAAAATACAAAAAAATTGATTGTTACAATTGATTCATTTATTTTCATCGGCTTTAGCTTTATCTACATAGAGTAGCGAAGAAAAAGTTTGTGTGAGTATAAAACTATCTAGTAGAGATAAATTTATATCTAGGTTCAACTAGCATTGAATAATTATTATTATTTTGTTAATAATAAATAAGTAGAGTCTGCTACTTTACTAGAGCTTGGACAAACACTTATTTTAAAAATGAATAATTAGAGCTTTCTACTAGTGTTAAATAATTATTGATAATAATTTACCTTATCACCACTTAGAGCCAGATGATTTAATTAACTAAAGACAAATAATTATTTTAGCATTTCTTACCTTGATGCTGGATGTTCTCCTAGTAGCTGTAGTAGATGATGGTTCTCCGCTTGCTGTTGAAGAACTGGATGCTTTCTGTGTGAAAACAGTGGCTCTTAAATAGCTAAAGTTGCACTGATTAAACCCTATGAATCAGCATTTTTTCCAATGCTTTCGCGGGAATAAATAATTTATTTTCACGCGAATAGAAACAGTTGCTTTCGCGGGAATAAATAGTTTATTTTCACGCGAATAGAAACTGTTGCTTTCGCGGGAATAAATAGTTTATTTTCACGCGAATAGAAACAGTTGCTTTCGCGGGAATAAATAATTTATTTTCACACGAATAGAAACAGTTGCTTTCGCGGGAATAAATAATTTATTTTCACACGAATAGAAACGGTTGCTTTCGCGGGAATAAATAGTTTATTTTCACACGGATAGAAACAGTTGCTTTCGCGGGAATAAATAGTTTATTTTCACGCGAATAGAAACAGTTGCTTTCGCGGGAATAAATAATTTATTTTCACACGAATAGAAACAGTTGCTTTCGCGGGAATAAATAGTTTATTTTCACGCGGATAGAAACAGTTGTTTTCGCGGGAATAAATAATTTATTTTCACACGAATAGAAACAGTTGCTTTCGCGGGAATAAATAGTTTATTTTCACGCGAATAGAAACAGTTGCTTTCGCGGGAATAAATAATTTATTTTCACACGAATAGAAACAGTTGCTTTCGCGGGAATAAATAGTTTATTTTCACGCGGATAGAAACAGTTGTTTTCGCGGGAATAAATAATTTATTTTCACACGAATAGAAACAGTTGCTTTCGCGGGAATAAATAATTTATTTTCACACGAATAGAAACAGTTGCTTTCGCGGGAATAAATAATTTATTTTCACACGAATAGAAACGGTTGCTTTCGCCGGAATAAATATTTTATTTTCACGCGAATACAAACCAATGTTTTCGCGGGAATAAATAATTTATTTTCACACGGATAGAAACCGTTGCTTTCGCGGGAATAGAAATTTTATTTTCCCGCGAATACAAACCAAAGCTTTCGCGGGAATCAATACTTCATTTTCACGCGAATGGAAACCGTTGCTTTCGCGGGAATAAATATTTTATTTTCACGCGAATACAAACCAATGTTTTCGCGGGAATAAATAATTTATTTTCACACGGATGGAAACCGTTGCTTTCGCGGGAATATAAATTTTATTTTCCCGCGAATACAAACCAAAGCTTTCGCGGGAATCAATACTTCATTTTCACGCGAATGGAAACCGTTGCTTTCGCGGGAATAAATATTTTATTTTCACGCGAATACAAACCAATGTTTTCGCGGGAATAAATAGTTTATTTTCACGCGAATAGAAACAGTTGCTTTCGCGGGAATAAATAATTTATTTTCACGCGAATAGAAACAGTTGCTTTCGCGGGAATAAATAGTTTATTTTCACGCGAATAGAAACAGTTGCTTTCGCGGGAATAAATAGTTTATTTTCACGCGAATAGAAACAGTTGCTTTCGCGGGAATAAATAGTTTATTTTCACGCGAATAGAAACAGTTGCTTTCGCGGGAATAAACAGTTTTTATTTATTCCCGCGAAAGCATTGGAAAAAATGCTGATTCATAGGGTTTAATCAGTGCAACTTTAGCTATTTAAGAGCCACTGTTTTCACTTAGAAAGCATCCAGTTCTTCAACAGCAAGCGGAGAAGCATCATCTACTACAGCTACTAGGAGAGCATCAAGGTAAGAAATGCTAAAATAATTATTTGTCTTTAGTTAATTAAATCATCTGGCTCTAAGTGGTGATAAGGTAAAAAATAATCAACAATCATTTAACACTAGTAGAAAGCTCTAATTATTTATTTTTAAAATAAATATTAAAAACTTGTGAAAATGAACTGGTAACATTACGTCGACTGAAATAATGCCTAAAACGACTCGCATAAATTTTGGTCTGACCAAAAACGGACTGAAAACCTTTACCTTTAGAGCGAGTACAAAGTTATCATAACTTGCTATAGCGAATATTCTAAGAAATATTTGTTTTTTCCGTTGCTAACTTAACGTAAATATTTGTAACGGATGTCACATGATCTCAATCGGTTTTTGTCAACTGAAACACTTAGTTACTCGTAAACATTTGATACTCGCTTGATTTTTTGGTTGATAACAGCAATATCCCAATTTGGTTTATCGTAAATATTTCAAAAACGGATATCGAGTGATTTCTGTTAGTATTTTCTACCAAATCGCTTAGTTACTCGTAAACATTTGAAAATCGCTTGATTTTTTCGTTGATAAAACATGTCGCAAGTATCTATTAACAAATATTACCGTGATTTCAATCAGTTTTCCTTACTAGATTACTTAGTTACTCATCAACATTTCATAATCGCTTTCATTAATAGTCGTTGCAAAGCAATGTTGTATTTAAAAATATTACTACGATTCCAATCAATTTGGTTTTAATTATTTATATTTAAAATAATCGAACCTCAACTAGAATTCACTCCTAGGTAATTTATCTTTACTAGATAGTTTTATGCTAATAGTAATAGTATCTAAGTTATTTCTTTGTAAGATCCCAGACTTTGACATTAACAAAATTGTGTGTTTGTCCAAGCACTAGTAAAGTAACTGACTCTAAATATTTATTGTTAACAAAGTAATTAATATTTAATGCTAGTTGAACCTAGATATTAATTTATCTCTACTAGATAGTTTCATACTCACACAAACTGTTTCTTCGCTACTTTATCTATATGAAGATAAAACCAATGAAAATAAATGAAACAATTGTAACAATCAATTTTTTGTATTTTGTAGACACAATGCCTACTTTGGACTCTTGTTTGAGACAAAACGCAGTAGCAGCAAAGACTATAAAACATCTGGATAAGATCCAATTGAAGTAACTGCAGATAACTAAAGGAAAAACATGTGCTACAGCATACAGAGTGAACAAGGTGTGTGTAGATTATTACTCAGTCTCATTACACTACTATTACTAAGAATTATTGTAGGTGTTGGATAAAGGATTGAGTATAACAAAGTCATGTTTGAGCTAATAAGTTGTTGCTAAGATGTTTGAATTAACAACTAGGTAGCTAAAATAAGTTTTTTATGAGGATCTCCTGACAGTTGTGATTCCTTGAGTGGTGAGCAGACTTTTAAATCTACTGTAGTTATCTTTTGTTGATCTTATTGAGTCTTTATCAGTTAGTACATCTTGCAACAAATTCTTTGATAGCTTAGCGCTAAGCCATCTTCCCTTGAGTTTTATCCTGTCAGTATCCAGATCGTATTTTCCAGAATCTCTCAATTGATACAATATTTTTACACCTAACGCTTGATTGTCTTTACTAGCTGTCATGTCGGATACTTTCTTTTTAAACTCTTCTAATTGTTGCATCATTCTCTCCGAATCTCTATTGCTATCATCGTCAATTGTGTTTCTATCAAACGATGATGGTGAGAGCTTTGGTGTTTTAGCAGAGCTCCAGCTCTTTGGTTGCTTGTACTCTCCCCTAATCTTTCCAAAATCACTCCGATAGGTTTTTGTGCTTTGAACATTTTCATTTGTCTTTTTGCGCTCAAGCAACTCGTTTTTGATTCCCATTACTATTTCATTCGTTTCAACCAAAATATTCTGGATTTTCTCGATATCTCTTACCATTTTGTCTTTTGTCGAGTTGTCATACAATGATGACGCAAACTTGTCTTGGTCTGTTGATTTAGCCCCACTGTTCTTTTCCATCAAACTATGATACTCCTCTTCTGGTATAACAAAATAACGTTCACCATATTTTAAAGGAGGAAGATTCATTTTGTATTGATATTAAAACCTGTGCAATCAGGATGATTATAGGGTCTAAAAAAAGCTACCTCTCCCAATCTGCATTAAAATTTGTTGTTTGTCAGCAATCAGTGTTTGTACCTCCTTGAAGCGCTACTACCTAATAAACTGAGTTGTGTACTGATTAGTTTTTTGTAGCTCTTTTTTGAAGCCTCCTCTCTCCTCTACCAAATACTCCTCTCTCCTCTCTTGCAGTTATTTCCCAAATACTGTAAATTTTAACCATCTAGAGGACTAATTTGGTGATTTTTCAACATATTTTATAGCATTCAATATAGTTATTATGTCATAGATGTATATTATTCATTCTAGATATAAATATATCCGTAAATATGTACATAATTATCCATATATACATGGTTGTATAAAAAACTAAAAAATCTCTCTCTCTCCTCTCTTCTCTCTCCTCTGTACATAGCTATAAAATGTTAATATGGACATGAATTTGGACATGCACATGTACATAAATATGGACATAGGTATGTACATAAATGGACATGAATATGGACATGTACATAAATGGACATGAATATGGACATGAATATGGACATGAATATGGACATAGGTATGTACATAAATGGACATGAATATGGACATGTACATAAATGGACATGAATATGGACATGAATATGGACATGAATATGGACATGAATATGGACATGAATATGGACATGAATATGGACATGAATATGGACATGTACCTATTCATGTCCATTTATGCACATGTACATGAATATGGACATATGCGTATTTACTGACTCTAGCTATATTATATAGGAAGATTTTCCCTACTTATTATGTAATAAATGTATATAATCATACAATGATTCATTTTCGATCAATATATTTATTCAATTTAGATATATCTCCTCTCTCATCTCTCTATGTAGATATAAATATACTCATAAATATGTACATAATCAACCATATATACATGAATGTATAGAAAACTAAAAAATCTCTCTCCTCTCTCTCTCCTCTCTCTCTTTCTTTCTCTCATGATACCATATGTATGTATGTATGCGTTGATTGTCATTACGAGTTGTGGTGCTTTGTATTACTTAGTATTTACTGACTCTAGCTATGTTATATAGGAAGATTTTCCCTACTTATTATGTAATCAGGTATATAATCAGATAATGTTTCATTTTTGATCAATATATTTATTCAATGTAGATATATCTCCTCTCTCTCTATGTAGATATAAATATATCCATAAATATGTACATAATTCCTCTCTTGCAGTTATTTCCCAAATACTGTAGATTTTAACCATCTAGAGGTCTAATTTGGTAATTTTCCAACATATTTTATAGCGTTTAATATACTTATTATGTAATAAATGTATATTATTCAATGATGTAAATGTAAATATATCCATAAATATGTACATAATTATCCATATATACATAAATGTATAAAAAACTAAAAAAAATCTCTCCTCCCTCTCCTCTCTCTTCTCTCCTCTCTCATCTCTCCTCTCCCCTCTCTCCAGAAGATTTTCCCTACTTATTATGTAATCAGGTATATAATCATATAATTTTCATTTTTGATCAATATATTTGTTCAATGTAGATATATCTCCTCTCTCTATGTAGATATAAATATAGCCATAAATATGTACATAACTAACCATATATACATGAATGTATAGAAAACTAAAAAATCTCTCTCCTCTCTCTCTCCTCTCTCATCTCCCATCTCTCCTCTCTCCTCTCCCCTCTCTCTCAAGATACCATATGAGTTCGAGTTATGTAAAAAAGTTATCAAAACTTGAATGCCATACATTCAAAATCTATATGCCATATAAGTTCAAATTAAGTAAAAAACTAATCAAAACTCAAATGCCACTTAAATGCCATTCAAATGCCACTCAAGTACCCCTCAAGTAAAATACAATATAAACTCGGCGAATTCATCCAACGCCGTAACCCATTGTCTCAACCCCAAGGTCTAATCCACAAAAAAACACTTGGTAGGGAGATCTGCTCATATATTACTACTAATGCATTCTATCTATTTGTATGATGACTTCAATGCCTACCAGATATCCTCAAAGAAAAAAATTGAGAATTCCTTTGTTGCCATCTCAGTAAAATTCAGCAAGTCAGCACACAGCTGGCAACAGTATCAAGCGTTTGCAAAAAAAAATCAACATGAGACATTAGCTCAATGAAGGAGAAGTCTCTCTCAGACAAATAGGACTACCGGCTGGTTGATTTTGTTTTAAAAAACTACTTGTCTTTCAGTTTCATGGATGTTTTTCGGCACGGACACGGCTGCTCTTTACCATCGCTATACAACAAGAGGTTCAACCTACTAGGCAAAAATCAATCACACAACCGCATAGAGATCCGCTGGAAAATGAAAAGTATCTCCACACTATAGGTTACACCGTCATCTCAATTTGGGAGTGCTAGTGGTTGACTCATGTATAAACTCATTCAAATCTCCAAAACTTTATCACTTTATTTTACTAATGTTTCCAACCCAAACATGTTGAAAAGAAGCTAAATCAAAGGAAGTGGTCGAGAGAGTTCAATCAAAAAATTTCTTTGGACTTTTTTAATTGCGGCATCAAACTTTCTGAAAAACTAAACGATAAAATTTCCGAAATGCCTCCAAATTCTAAAAACACGAGAGCACTTGAGCGATTAGATGAGAGTCTTCGCCGAAACCGAAGAATTCCTAAAAAGCCTCCCAACGCTCGCTAGTCGGAAGCATTTTTGAGAGAAGATATTGCTAATGAGCCCACTGTTAAAGTGGTACTTAAAACAGGGATTAAAAATAATCAAAGTCTATCAACTGATAGAATAAGTACTTCAAAAGGCTTTTGAGGCCTTGTAGCATCGGTTTCAGATGCTAGGAGAATGGAAGATATGTATCCTAACCAAGAGTTGGTCACCAATACCAGTAAGTTGGTGGGAAATGCTGCCTGTGGAAGAACAGTCATTGACAAGGAAAAGGACGCTGATGCCTCCAGAACAGCTTCATTTTGCATCAGAGGGAACAAATTAATTTCTATTGAAGATATAACGGAGGATTTATATGAAAAGACCCTAGATGCAACATCAACGACATGCACATCAATGACACCGTCCTTTTCGCCGATGATGACAAGCCACAATCCAAATGGAGGCTAGCTCAAGTTATTGTCACTTTACCCAGCAGAGACAATCTGATCACAAAGGCACGATTTCGCCTCGGTGGAAATCAGGGCCTAAACCGACCTATACATAAGGGAGTGATCATAGTCCCAAAACACTCCCATTCTGCTGACAAGGAAAACTCGCGAGAAAAGGTTTCTCTGGGTTGTAACCATAAGATAACACTTGGCATTAGAAAACAAATGGAGGCCTCTAACTCTAATTAAAGTCAGTGCAAAAACTATTACGCTCATAAAGGTTACCCTGTTAATCATTATGTTAATCATTATGTTAATCATTTCAGCTGACTATGAATGTTTCAGTGTACTTAGGTTTCTCCGTACAACAGTACATCAAGCTGAGAATGTTGCAGTTTTACTATGACATTATCAGGAAGTGAGGAACACTGAGTTTTCCTCTATTAACCTAATAGTCAACTTAAACGGTAGAAATAACTGTGAAGAAAACAATCACTCTTTTTAATTATAGCGACATCGACCAAAGTGATTTCCTTTACTTTAAAATTGATACAGATATTTCATACATGGCTTTGAGTGCATCATTAAAAACATTGGCAAAATCGATATAAAACTTTCTTTTCATATCCGCGTATGACAAGAAGGTTTTATATTGATTACGCCAGTTGGTTTCAACAATCCTACTCCAACCAATGTAGGAATGAGTTTTTGAGGATTAAAACAATGGATGCAGAATGGAACATGTATGATTGCTGTGAGAAGTGTTTAAACATAGAAAAACAACACCCAAGTTTTCAAAGAGAAGTTTACGGGAGATGGATAGACTGCACTCAATTCTAAATCCTACTGCTGTTGGGAAGAAAAAAGAAACAAGTTTAGTTACAAAAGTTTAAACATGCGAAGTAATGATTTAAACAAACACAGCTATTTGGATGTGTTGAGCACAAAATGTCACTTAAAGGAAGATATCATTGTTTCATAATTGAAAGGTTGAAAAGGTGTTAACGTACAGGCAAGTAAAGCAAGGGCTCACATATTTTTTAGGTAAAAGACAAGTGTGTTCTGAAGGAGTAGTAATTGAACCTACCAGCGCTTGGTAAAAAAATAAAAGCACTTCATCTCAAACTTTAACTTTCTTATGATCTTTACTGTATATTTATTATAATTATGATATTCATTAACCAAATTCATATTTATAAAATCACATGTACATGGACATGAATATGGGCATAAAAATGAACGGTTATGGACATGTACATATACATGTACATGGATATGAAAATGGATATGGATATGTACATGGACATGTATGAAAACCAACAGTTAAAATTTTATTTTTGTGATAAAATTATACCACTAACTATACCTTGTTATTCCAACAAAACAATTATTCCAACCAAACACAATACTAACCCTCAGTATAAACAAAAAATGATACCATAATTATCAATTACTCAACCCCAAGATCTAAATCACCACACAAATCAAAATATATAAACGATCCCTGCACAATAAATACTAAGTTCAAACAAAAAAGTTAAAAACACCTAGTGCTTACAAAAAGGTCCCTCTCAGGTTCCCAGGTAACTGGTGCCCACAACAAGACACTTGGAGACAGAAGAAACTCTTGTCCTTAGACCCCGTGACAGAGCTCTGCTCTTACGTTACTACTATTGTACATCATTATCAACTTCTTCTGACCCGGTATTCAGCAAGCATTACTGTAGATTGTTGAAGAAGTACGAACAAAACCGTTAAAAGAAAAGTGGAGGAGCTTGTGCCCCGGCAGTCAGGTGATTAAAACGTGAATAATTACAAATGGAGCAGAGGGTTTGTTCTGCAAACACTTCCATTCCCTCCACTAACTTTGTGTTTATTTTCAATTTTTGTGGTCCAACCAACTGTCTGAATCAGTATGTTGTTCAGTGTTTTTACCAATATCATTCGTATGAAAGTTGTCATCACTACCTAGGAAATTGCGCAATAATTAGAAAATGCTCTATGACAGAATATGATTAGTAATCTACTTTACCGGCAAGACAAAGGCTGACTTGATGAAGGTACAAGAAGGCATATCCATACTATGCACAGAAGTGAATACTTCATTTTTCTTCTTCTGGAGGGGAGCTTGAAAACTTGCTGTTCTACTGTCATGGAATCAACTTACAACATGTACAGTAAATCATCTCATCTTTGATATTCAGCCTCTGTGATTCAATTTTGATCGTGCCAGCTGAATGCGCAAGAACCTGTGTACAAAACTTGCTGTTGATTGTGAGAAAATGCATTGATAGAAGTATCTTGGAATTGACAAACACTGAAAGGTCAAAAAATGTACTGTGTATATGGCAATAGGTATTGAAGAATAAAATAACAATACAACTCTGAATAAGTAGACAGTCTCTCAAGGCTATTCACTGATCCGAAAAAAGAATTTTCACAAAATACTAGACTAGAGTTTTACAGAAAGTTTTACTTTTGTACAGGGGGGCATATTTGCACATTCGGTAATATATTCACTGCCTGGTAATAGAACAGTTTCTAAAAAATTTACACAAATATTGCAGTGGATTTTTGCACACTGCTAAGGACATAAAAGAGCGCCAACATACCAGTATTCCTTCCCACAGGGTCTACGTGGTGTCACTTTTTGTCATTGAAACTACCAAGCAATGTAGTGCTGCTGACTCAGACTAACCAGATAGAGCCGGACTAGATACTATTTGTTCGAGTAACAGCGGAAAAACTTCTACACTCACCGCAACCAATAACTTCGGTAGGTTTGTTAACTTGTGCTCCCTGGAGTCGGGCACAGTAAGACTGGTATGTGAACTATTCGCTTTGATTGTGTAAGATATGTTAGGTATCTAACAAAGCAGGGATTTGCTTTTTAATGTAAAAGTTAATGCAAATCAATAAATCTCAAAGTGACAGCAGCCACTATCATTTTACAATGTTTAGGACTTTAAACAAACTTACTGTGGAACTTTCTCACAATATCATATGTTCAGAAGCCTTCTAAAAACTGTTAACAAACTTCCGTGTACATAAACTGCAAGTAAACATTGCACAAAGACGGTAGATAACACAAAATTAGTGTAAGCAAGTTTTCTTCACTTTGTGTTCCCTGACACCAGTAGAATCAGTTTCATGATTGAAGTTCATAATGGGGCTGCCTGTTGGTGAGGCCAAAGTTTAACCAAGTTGTTTACTTAACCATTCAGAGACAAACATTGTTAGTTCAAAATATGATACAACCCAATCATGATAGCCTGCGTTACATGCCTTACCATATCACATGATTTGTAAGGCGGTCCCTAGAATATGTGGTGCATACATAACAAAATTGTTGAGCTCCGTCGAATAAACAATTTGGTGTACATCAGCTGTTGCACTTAGAGATATCTAGCCGAAGGCTTTTCTTTACATGCGGAACGCGCAACTTTTATTCCCTTTTTAAATGATAGATGAACGTCAAAGATGTTTGATATTAGCAAGCAGATTGATGAGTGTGTGATTCCTTCTTTGGCGATGACTAGTCAATATTTTATGCCGCATAAACTTTCCCTATTTGGAGGTTTCCTAGTTTTGATCATCCAAGCTTGTACTGTACAGTGTTCATTAAGCACTTTCATGTGCATAACTTTTATGTGTGGGGTGCCGCAGCAGACTACAGGAGAGAAGATCCCCTCAATATGCCATTTCTGTCATCATAAGTCGGTGTGGGTGTGGAAAAGCCTTTAGAGTGTCGGTTACCAGTAAAAATGAATTGAGTAGAAGCCTGCTGCATCCAGAAGTACTTTTGAGACAGCTGGTTACAGAGCGGAGAGATGATTTAATTGAACAAACAAAAGCTGGTGCTCTCTTGGGTTCAACTTGTTTGTAATATCTCCATAAGGCGAGATCAAGATTAGCCAATGACTGTTTGTTGTTTCGTCTGATTAGCTTGCATATATTGTATTTAAATACTGTGCATATTGTTCAGAGTTAGTTTGGGTACGCACAGATAGAAAACAGACTACAAAAACTTGCAAGAATAATCTGTTTTAAACATGTTTTGAGAAGTTTTTAAGAGCGGATTATAGCCTGAGGTATACTCTAGTTACAGTAATTATTTGCACTCGCTATAGCTCAGATCAGGAGTAAGTTTTCAGTCTATTCAGTTTAGTCAAGAGTGACTACACCTAGTGTAGTCCTGTCAGGAGTGACTGAGCTTGTTCGGATTGAGAACGTCCATGTCTTGTAAGAACTGATACTGGAAAGCACTTTCGAATACAAAGGATGTTTATTCCTGGAAGAACTTCCAACTTGAACATTTTCTTTTTTGTCCAATGTTTGTAGTGAATGGAAAAAGACCATCCTGGTGAAATCTTTCTAGTTATTTAAAAAAAATCAAGAAGTAAAGAATAATTTTGATAATTATTACCAACTACGATGTATTTTACCCTTGTCTAAGTGTTGCAACAATGTTTGTTATCAACTGTTGTTAATTGGCTTCTAAACAGTTCAATTATTGTTCTCTTCTACTTAAAGCAGTATAATAATATAAGCAAGTGCAGCAACCATAATAACTGACAAAAAAACCATTAATGATATCATTTGGATTACAGTATTACTAATAATAATGATTATCATGTATTTTTCTTATGTTATAACTATTTCTTATCCTGAGTAATTAAATGTGCCGAAAAATGATTTCAAAAAGCTTCATGATTTGTCATTTTTTTATTTTTATTATTGTTAGAAGTAAAACTTTAGGTCTCATCACTCTTGTTTCATCATTGTAGTTAACTTAAAAGGGCTCAATGTCTGCAAAAAAATATTTAATATAGTTGAATCGTACAGACTAGGATCAAGAGCGTTATAGGGTGGCTAACCCCCTCAACGTGAAATCCCCGTCCAGCATCAAGTTCCAAAAAGTGGTTTTGTACTCGCCAAAAAGCAGAAATCTTGCCTGTTTTGGCATGGAAGTTCTCGGTCCAAAGATGCCTAATATAGTCACTCATTTCAATAGATGTAGCACAAAAAATCTTAACAATATGTTTGAGGGGGGAAGACCTTTAACTATCACTAATACTAATATAACATGATGTACAAACTTCCATTTATCATTGGATTTACTACCCTACGTCAAATGTTTAGTGGTTTGCTGTAACATGTACTGAACCTGATTTTTGTTTTATGAAAGGCAACGTTTCGGTTCAGTTTGAGAGATTTTGCATTTAATCGGAAGCTCTTATTTAGTTTAAAAATCAATTGTTTTTTTTCAGTTAAGGAACAAAGCGCATGCTGCAATTTGTGTATCTTATGTGACTGAGTAACTGGTTCTGCTGCAAACTATGGAGGTTAGAATGCGAAGCCCACTTTGTTGTCCCTTTTGATTATATAGCAGAGTGAATTCACTTTCATTCTCTATACAAAACATTTTTGTAGTTGTTTTTTTTTGGCGTTTTCAGGGATAATGCTTGGACATAAAAAAAACTATGGATTAAAACTGAACTAAGAAATATAGAGCAAAATGAGAAAAAAAATAATATTTATCAATTATAAACTCATATTGAATTTTCATAAATTTTTGATTTGCTTTCCGCTGTTACAGCTCGTATTGAGAAGCAGGGGAACCTTGTACTTGAATAGGGGTTCATCAACTTTTGGTTGCAATTGAGACAGTTTACAGTTCATTGGATAGGCAGCCAACCAGAATAGAGAGCTGAAACCAGGCAACTTTTGAAAGTTCAGTTCGATAAACTAAACACCAACATTAAACTCCACGCGTCATTTTCAACATATCCTAACCTGAGGTGTCTTTGATTACAATTATTCAGCTGATAAACGCCTAGTGAGAGAGTTACTTTCAGTACTCCAGATCACAAGTTCAGCTGTTTGTTTTGCAACAACCAACGAATTGGTGCACTCTCCATGGGAAGCAGCTTAAATTACGACAGATCGCTTGAAACTGTTTCAAAGTATGAAACTGATAGGCATTTGTCAGTTATCAGTACTCATTTGCTATGCCAGATGGACAGTTGACCAACACTTTTTCAAAGCAGGTGCGCTTTTTATGTTCTCTGCACTGCATCTTGTTGTTGAAAGATAACTGATCTTTGATCTACTTTATGGTCAATGAAAAACATAGCCATTAATGAAAATAGGTTTTTAGGGACATTAGTGGAAAGCCCGCCAAAAAGTCATGTGTTGATATCAGAAAAGGTTGCTCATCACAGCTCCCCAGAAACCCCTTTGATGGTTGTTTTTGGTCCAGATCATTTTTACTATGTTGGTAGTCAATAGCTTGTATTATGCACTATTGTGTATCCATAGTGTAGACAATTCTGATTGTAATATGGATAAGAAATTTGATCATCTGCTGTAGAAAAATGCTTAAAAAAATATTCCGAAGGTTCAAATATAAAAAAGCAACTCAGCAAACAGCACCTTGATGTTCTATCAAACATCAATTTTGGTTGCAACGACATCATTGATGATACCCCTTCTTTGATGAGTTAGTTTTATTGGCCGATATTTGTATGTGCTTATGTTACCTTTCTTAATTAGAAACCAGCATTTACCGTGCGGTTTTCCACTTCATCAACCAATACTTGTTGTTGGTATAATAACTGAAAATAGTTCAAGGTCATACTTAACAAGTTTGTTACTCTATTGTAGAGTACCATTCAAGTTTGGCAATTATTTTACTTGAGAACTACTAACCCAAATGCCATTTCGAATAGCAAGCATTAATGCGTTAGCCCTGTTTGCATTTTCTCTGCAACTTCTCTTCTTTCACAAGCGTCACCTGAGTGCTAGGCTTTCTACAGAAACAAAATAGTGTCATTTTCGTTATGAAATGTGCACTTCATTTGCTCTAAGTCTTCGATAAAATTTTTCACAATTGTGGTTTTGCAAGAAAAGTTCTATGCCACTGCAATCTTTATCCAGATACAAAAATTGTATGTGTCACTTTTTTAACACATTTTGTGATTGCTGAATGTAGGTTCTGTGAAGCAAAAAGTCCCAAACGTTACAAATTTCTTGCAGAGCGCAAAGAGAAGCGTTCACTTTTTTGTTACGCCATGGTAGAGCTGAAGCATTCCAGTTCGACATGTACAGGTATACATATCCTAGTTTGTAGAATGTTGAAAAAATTAAAATTTGCAGCAACTACAACAGTAGAACAAAAACTAGCAAGATCAACTTCTAGATATACACAGACCACATACTCTTTGATTATTAGGTGGCTTCATTGAGTTAAAAGTTGTACGTACACGAAAAGTGATACATGATGGTGACTCTATTCATAAAACATGCCTGCGGTTGTATTCCTGTCAACTACAACTTTGTTCAGAAAAAGACGGTTCAAGCGAGTCAAGCAGCTTTAGCTGTAAAAGACTTGACTTTGGATGAATCATCATGCTGCCTTGTTCTGAGAACTAAAATTTAGAATTGTTTCTTGTTTTTTTATCCTACGATTATAAAAGCTTTAGAGTACCAAAACCATGTTGGTTCAAAAGGGGATAATATCAGCATATTTGACAATCTTTGAAGTCTTATTAACTTCTTAGCCTCTAGCGCATAAACCTAACAGCAAAGTTCTTTGAGTTTAAGCAGTAGTCTTGCATGTACTCATACTTGGCCAATCTTTTTAAGTTATGTCCCTCAACAAATAGCACACCTGCCCACAATTGTGGTACAATGCTCCACCAAACACACCCGTGCAATTAGCCTCAAATTGTAAACTTAACTTAAAGATTGAGAGTTGAAATTAGACTTCCTTTTTGAGTGTAACTGAAGCTCGGTTCCACTCAGCTGTTTTTCTTTGAAGTAAGCATACGCAAAGCAACCGCTGAAGTTTCAACCATACATCAAGATTACCGTGTGGTAGTCAATTGGCTGCCAAGGAAAATTGAACAATTTAAAAATTTTCTCTGGTCAGTGCAGTATGGCGTGAGTGTTTACCAATTTGCAATGAGACGGTGGCTATTTATATTATATGACATTCCCCACTTGTATTTGACAATGACAGTATCTTGGCACTGGTTTGTAATGCAAAACTTACAACGAGAGGTGTTTCGAAGTGTATAATAGTCGACAATATTAGAACCCACTAATACTTCCAGTCAAGAGTACGAGGTTGCACAACGTTACCCTACCGCCTCCAGCGTATCAACTCAACACAACTACCACAAGAACTCTTACTGCTGGGCGATTTGCCCTTCTACTTATACAGTAAAACATGCTAATGAGCAGTTGAAAAAACTATAAGATACAATTGGTTAATTCAAACACAGTATGATTGGTAGATAAACTAGGCACACTACAAGTTAAATACAATAGCGCCAAACATAGACATATATATACAATTCGAACGAGCGATTACAAACTACACAAAAACAATAATAACAATAACTAATTAGAACAAGATGGCTACCGGAACAGTTTTAGCTTAGTTTCCTTGGCTTGATCTTGGCTGGTACGTCTTCCGCGGTTAGTGAAAACGAAGGCTACACTGGTTGCTAGGCTCCTAGGATACACATCTGCTTCTCAAGGTAAGACAACTTCTGGCACGTCTGGCTACACAGAGTCGCTCACACAATTCCATTACAATATAAATGTATATACATTTATGTGTAATGTAACACTTTTTAAAATTTTGCTAAGCAGTTTGTAAAAAAACCAATCACTCTTATCTCAAAAGTACTCAATTGTAAAATTATTGTTTTTAAGGTTACTATCTGTAGAAGTTTCAAATCATTCTAAAAAAATTGTAAGCTTGAAAACATTTTCAAAGTAGTAAATTTAAATTTGTAGCTTATGAAATATTGAAACACAAACTGGCTACAATTAAACTAGTTGATAAATCAATAATCTATACACTTTTACTTTGCAATCTTGAAAATGTACATGTTAGCAAACTAATTACTTACAAAACAAATAACTGGTTACTCCAAACTAATCAATTGGGAACCTATAATTTCTAAACTAACCATTAGTAATTTTAAAATTTTCAAAACTATATCATTATTAACCTGTAACTTTTGAACCACCCAAATATCAACTTGTAAATTTTGAACTAGCGGATAAATTAGTAAATGGTAAAGCTTTAATTTGTGAAACTTTTAATCATTCAAACCTGTAAAATGCGTCTTTGTAGTTTGCATTGTAAAAAGACTTATTACTCGCTTTTGAAAACCAGTTAGTTTTAAACGTACATGTTTTAAATTTTAAAACTTTTGAATAGTCTTTTTGCAACTTTGAACATATAAATTCTATTTTCATATTTTAGATAATACTTCGTTTGGCAACTGACTGATGCAGAAAGGATAAGAACTAGATTTTACTCAAGTATCTAGGATTGAACTCGATTTCAGCTGACTTGCACTAATAAAATGGAAATGGGAACAGAAGAAAGATGTTGAGCATACTGATTGCACAAGTGGAGTAGAATGTCAGTTTCAAGCTCATAATAAATCCAAAATTGTTACCTTGTAAAGTTAACATAGTAAACTTGAAGCTCATAAGTTGGTGAATCTTACTTTGTAGTGAAACAAATGCAAACTTGTAAACTTGCAAGTTTTTAATTGTTACAAAAGTGTTTGAAGTATACAAATTCTTGATAGTAGTTACTGTGCCCATTGCATGCAATGAAAAGTGTGTTTACCTTTGTCATTACTTTTACCAAACAACAGTAGATGAGGCTGTTGCATTTTTTACCCTCGTTTTCACATTTTCTGGTACATGAACTAACAACTCTTCATTATTGCAGTAAAAGTCCCATGATCAGTTGCTTTGGGCCAGTATCCAAATACACATGAGGTGTTTCCTGATGTATCTATTTTAATCTTGTGTTAATTTCTTTGACTGATACATACCGGACTCCATTGATTGTAGTTTGAGACATAATTTCATATAAAAACCTTTAAGCCTGCCATTTGGTAATTAAAATTACAGTAAAAACTGAGAAAATGAAAAAATAAATTGAAGTTGGTAGAAAACTGTTCAAGAGATCTGTACACATTTACCTCTTGAAAAGACAAAAATGTGTAAACCTATCTGGATCGGAGCTAGATATTAGTCTCTCACAATGGCACTCCTGTCAGTAGTGGTCCAGCACTCCTTTGCCCCCTTCCCCACGTTTACCAAATACACGGAGTGATTCGAACCACACCACGCATTCCAAACGACCTTGAACAGTGCTTGCAACCAATACAACCAACTGGCAACCAGTGCCTGCCAGCAATAACTACATCCTGTGCTAACCAGTCACTCACAACCTCTGCTGTCACTCAATTTTGCACAAAATACGAAATCTTGTACTGCCATCATGCAAACCCAGTTGCTATTATAGCTGCTGCAACACCACAAAATACATAAATCCCATATAGCTATAATTGGTAGAGTAGGCATCATATATGTAAACTAAACTCTTTGGATTTCTATCCAAGGAAGAACCCAGTTTGGTGTTGAGGTAGTGAAAAATGGCCAGTCCTTCCGACACTGCAATTGATCACCAATAGATTTAAGTTTCTCATTATATACACTTACTATACGCATAACAACAAAAAATGAATCAAACTATGGCTCACATCAACGTATTTACTCTACAATGTACATAAAGTGTCCTGTCAAACCAGGAAAGAATATACACATTCGTCTTGTTGTTATCTACGTCCACGATGTAGCTATTGGATTAGCGAAGGTGAAGGGCAGCTGCAGGATCGTGAATAGCTCGAGGAGATTAAGAGTTATGATTTAGAGTGGCTATACATGTTGGTGGTAGTGTGCTGTGCCGAAGCTTCTATGTTATACCTAGTGATTTATTCAACATGGCGTCGTAGGAAAAAGGAAAGAAGGACTGCCGTATACTATTGCGTTCCATCATCTTTTGAAAGGATTATTAAAGGGTATGTGGTGATAGTAAATGTCGGTGTGTATTTTTTACTCATTAACGCCGTTGTTATAAGACTGGTGCCGGCTACTGGTGAAGGCGAGTGTTTATTATTTGTTAGTGGTGGTGCATTGCAAATGTTGTTGTTAAAGGATACAGTCAAGGCTATTTGTTATTATTATAAGATTTGTAAAGGATTTGGCAGTCACTTCAGCAGTTTTTAAGGTAAATGTTCTTCACTTCAGATTAGTGAACTTTGGCCTTAGGATTTTATTTTAATGATTTTTTGATGTTAGTTATCAATCCTGATGACACTGATGGTTCATTGAAGGCGTAATTAGATGGGTTTGAGCTTAGTGTGGAAATGGTTACTTTTAAACTAGGGAACGAAATAGTAAATAGGAGAAAACAGGATGTTTTCAATCGGAGAATGAACTTGTTTGCTTTATTGCTTGCCATTGGTCAAAGGGGTAAAGATGTCCTAGATTATTTTGGATTTTATATGAGAAGTGGGGCAAGTAGGTATGAACAAGCGATGGCTCATTTGAAAAATGTTTATGGTGACGAGGAGACAGTTTATTTGAAAACATTCAAGTTTTCTGCCGTTGATCAGGATGTGGGGGAGAGTGAAAATGGTTATCTGCTATGTGTTGAAAAACTCAATAGGTTATTAGGTTTTGGAAATAATGACAATAGCATGCAAAAATTTTCATTAGCTATCGCTGTGAATGGGTTGAGTGAACCTTTACAGCATATTCAGCTGATGCAACAAGGTTATTTTAACTGGAAAGGACTGACTGACACTCTGAAGGCAAGAAAATTGGTTCGAGATTCAGAGAACATCATGAAGTTGGGTAAAACAAACAAATTAAACTCCACACAGGTAACTGATATAAAAAGGAACATGCATGGTACAGTAGCATGTAGGTACGTAGCATTTACAATGGTCAATCTGCTGCAAAATATGGTAGAAATGCTGAGAAATATGCAGAAAAGATAAAAAGAGAGACTAGCCATTGCTGTGATGATTATAGGTCTACTAAGCATTCTGGCAATAAAAAGTTCACACCTGAATGGTGTGAAAAAGACTCTAGTAGTAGCAGGGCTGAAAGTGACAGAAGAAATGATAGGACTAAGTCCCGAGGTTATTTGGTTTTCCGTGATGCTAAAGCATGTTTTTGATGTGCCAGAGATGGTCACCAAGTTAGGTTTTGCCCAGCTGTACACTGCTGGGTTTGTGATTGTATATTGTAATGGAACTCCCCTAGTGCGGCCAAAATTAGATAGTGTGTCTACTTGTTTGGTTAGCAAGCGGAGCATGCATGAGTAAACAATATATCATCTTTTCCGTAGAGCCTGTTACTGTTTAGCCAATCACATATTCTAATTTTCCACCGCCATGATTTTCTATAAATAGCTAGGCGTTTTGCCCAGCGCTCAGAGTTAGTTTAGCTTTGCCTGAGGTGAGTATCTAGTTGCTCAAAGAAGTGTCAGCGTTTGCTTGAACGGACCTAGTGTTGTCTAAGTATTTCAAGTTACTGCACGCTTGTGAGGAATATTTATATGGCAAGCTTCTGTTTAATAACTAATATAATAAATTAATAATAATCTGAAACCTTGTGTGCTTATTGAGGCTGGTGCCTGTATCACTATCGTTTGCATACATAACATCCAGATCTGTTTTCTATACAGACCTTCTACAACAGAGAGTCTATACTACCATAACGGTTGTGCTCACTGTTCGTATCAACTGCCTTCCACAGAAAGCCTACACTACCAGTCTAATTGTACTGCTATTGCTATACAGTACAGGCACTTTCTAACAGTTGTCGGGAAGGTATTCTCGAAATTGCAACAAAATCCTTTACAATATGTCATACTTCCCAGGACTGCCCTTATAAAAGGTATAAACATGCTGATATGCATAGTTACAAAGATAGTAGCAATAGTAGTGAAGAGAGTTGTGCTAGTGAAATGAGTGAGGTTTCCATAGGTCATGTAAGGTTTGCTGATTCTGAATAGCAGTCTTATAAGGCCCAGAATATAGATGCCTGTGCATCTCTCTCTGGAAAACAAAGAGGAGGATGTTGAAGAGCCACCTGTTGCCCAACCTGCAAGTGGTACCAGAGCTAGGAAAGCTCGCTGCAGCCGCGAAACACCTAACAGAGCTACCTACTCTGAGGAGCTGGTCTGTTCTGCTCTCGTAGCGGGTGTCTGCCGGAGACCGAGCTCAATTAAACTTCTCCATCTAATCCTGTCCTGATCATCCTCCTCTCTGAGAGAACAGCATTGGATATCCCTCCTGATCATGTCTTTCCATCGATGCTTAGGGCATCCTCAGTTTCTTCTTCATTCAACTGTCATCACACAAACTCTCCTAATCTCATACTCTCTTTCTCTCTTTCTCTGCCGCACACATGTCCAAACCACTAAGCCTTCTTCCTCTCATAAGATCTGTTATACTCATGACATTAGCCTTTGCTCTGATGCTGGCATTTGTCTGGTGCTCTTCAAGGCTATTTCCAAGACAGTAGTGTAGCATTCTCATCTCACACACACTGATCCGTTTCGCTAAGTTTTTCTGTGATTGGCCATGTTCCAACTCCATACAATAACAATGTTATTGATGATAAATAATAATATATGTGACAATATAAAAGATGACTTTAATAAATATTATTTGTATGATTTAACAAATGTCCGTGATGATGAAATATTGTAAAGGATTTTGTCGCACCTTTACCAAACAGCTACTAGAGAAGTGTACTTGTTTAGCAATGTAACAGTAATTGCTAATGAGAGCTACTTGTCCGCTAGTAGTGGCTCTATGTATAGATGAGCTATGAGTCAATAAGCTCCGTGTTGTGCCGTGTGCAAGTATACTAATACTATTTGGCTATCTGCCAACTGAACACACCGTGTTGTTGTGCCGTGTGCAAGTATCCTAATACTATTTGGCCAACTGCCAACTGAACACACCGGGTTACAATAGCTAACACTTTATTGCTTCAAGAGACAAAAGCTTACTCAGAGTACCTCTCTTTGTAAGCGCACAATCCAATCTGCCCACTGGGCCACATGTTGACAAGGTTATGCAGTTAGATATGCTAATGAACAGTTGAAAAACAGCATAAGATAATTGGTTCATAACAATAACATAGGTCAACAAAAATAACAGATAAACAGGCGCAATGCAAACATATACTCATCAATAGGTAGTAACAATAAAGCGCCAGTCCAGTTCTTCAGTAAGGCGGGAAATCCCCTGCTTGAATTCTTTACTCATCCATCCTTGCGGTAGGCACGCATACACCTCTGTACTGAGGGCAGTCAGGCGGAGCTGAGTCTAGTATGGCTTATGAGTGTTTACACACTGCATACTGGCTAGCTTAGCATCAATGAGAGAGGCCACCTATGCTAAATTCCATTACATAGGCCGCTTCAACTATTAGTATCGCGGTACTCATAGTTAACTAGTCATGAGGTGGCCGCGAATCACAGGGCCGACTCAGGAGAGGAGAGAGATCTACGCTTACAGCGCAACCCTTTGCACAAGTCCATGTGCGTCTACAGTAGGGGGAATCACACCCTGCATAGTTGACAGAGGGAGTGAAGGGGGCCCACAACCAGTGGGCTAATAAAAGGGGGGTGAGAAGGATAACACATCACCCGGTGGTTAATACGGTAAAAGGTACACACAACCAGTGTGACCAACTGAGAGAGTTGCACACAACCAGTGTGACTGACGAAGGGAGCGGAGGAACACCGTCCTAGAACAGCTGGCCTCGCACTGTCTGTGCGGCTTGCTTTAGTTCGACTATCTCTCCCTTCAAGAGTTCTGCTTGCGCCTTGAGCCTGGCGACTTCTATCTCTGAGAGGGTGCCTGTGACCACCTTCATCCGAAGGCCCTGCAACTGAGAGTCCAGTTCAGCGGCACCCTGCTCTATCGCAGCAGCCCATCGCGCCCTGTTCTGCATAAACCGTACTGGCAGATCTACCTCACAGACTGGAGGTTCTGCTGGTGAGAGCACGGAGGGAACACGGGGTGCTGAGGTCCGGCATACTGCAAGGGGAGCAGGGGGTGGAGAAGAAGGGGGCCCAGGGGAGACAATCATGGCCTCAGGACTTGGTACAACCACCGTGTGCGGCTTCTTTGGTATCTTGTACCCGGTTAGGGGTAACGCCATCAGCGGCACCATGCCAGGTGGTGTAGAGGAGGGTCCTGGGAGGGGAGCCGTGACTGCATCACACCTCGAAGGTGCTGGGGGAGGAGACGGGATCTTTCCAGTCTGGGTGGGTTGGCAGGTACCGAAAGGCGCTGGATTAGTCCATTTCTGGTACCTGCAGAAAGCCGAGTAACTCTCTCTCGGTCTACAGCATAAATATAGCCAAGGCGTTGGTGGTGATCAGTATCGTCTGGACCTCCACGCGCCCTCTGGTGACAGTATATGCTGTCTCTGCTGCTACTCGAGTATCTACAGCGGCAAAAGTAGCGTACGTGGTGCTGGTGGACATGCACCGACAGTTGTCTCATGTTCTTTGCTGCGAACTTACAACTTGGACAGGTACTGCGCCGTGCCCTTCTCAAATCTCTCTGGATGGCTTTCTCCGTATTGGGGGCAACCCACTGCAATAGCTGCCGGGCAATAGGAGGTTTCCTGCCTACCAGGTGAGGAGCTACCACCTCTTCCTCCACGGTTGGTGAGGAAGGGCGGGAGGCAGCAATGTCAACTAACTTGACTACAGGCGTAGACACCGAACGAGGCGGTTCGTCTACTGGCAAAGGGGAGGTGGGTACAGGTGCTGGGGGCACAGCAGGAGTCCTCGCCTTCCTCCGTGTGGGAATCAGGTCGAGGAGCGGGACCCGTCCACTGGACGCCGTGCAGCCAGGCAAAGTGACAATGGCTCTCACGGTCAGTGGAGGGGAACCTAGTGTAGAGGAGGGGCTGGCTGTAAGGGGGGAATTACCCCGCTTAGAAGGTCCAGCCAAGAGCTCTGCTCCTCTCCTCTTACTAGGGACGATCTTTCCCAGCGTCTGCATACGCCCCCTGGTGACCGCATGAGGCAGTCTAGTACCTATAGGTGGCTTTTCCTGTACCACTACTGTACTCAGACTCAGCCCCGGGTCATCCCGGGTCTGGGGTGAACTGGCAGAAAGCTTCGCAACACTCTGGCTACAGGGGAGAGGGTTCGCTGCCGGCACCGTGGGTACACTGGTGGGTACACTGTGGGGGCAGCTGGGAGTGGTGGAGACTCCGTGGACTGCCACTGAAGAGGAGGTGTCTGCTTGAGCGCCAAGGGGTCACGGGAGGAACTATGGCGGCGAACCCAATTGTCCATCAGCTCACTCTGACTAGTGACTCCTAAGAGCTCGTTCTCTCTCTCTATCTCTTTCTTCCTTCTCTCTGCGCAAGGTACCCGGTGGGTAGCAGCAATCTTCTGTGCAGAAGTGGTGGACTGAGAAGTGGGACAGTCCCGTGAAGAAGGGGAGGGAGGCAGCTGTGCAGCAGCAGAGGTGATCTCGTCCTCGAACTCTTCTTCGACTTGCAGTTGAAGGCATTCAGCTCCTTCCTGAGGCAAAACACTGGTAGAGAAATCCATGTAGTGGTTGGCACGTCCAGTCACTTTGGGTACTTGTTTAGAAATGCCTGTTCCCGCACGCGGCAGGCCTGTTTGATCTTGACTAGAAGCAGTGTAAACAACAGGCAGGGGTGGATCCGCAAAGGCTGACTGGTGGTTCAACTCAGATTTTGACCGGCCGTAGTTCCCTCGTGGCCGTTGTGATGATACAAGTGGTAGTTGGCTCTCAGTCTCTGCAGGGGGTGAGGGTGTCTCAGCTACTGGGGGAGACAACTCCTGCACGTTTTGGCCATTTCTAGCTGAACCGCTCGTCCGATCTTCACCAGATTTGCTGTCAACAACTGGGGGAGTGGCAGGCCTTCTTGCAACTGGCCGCTCCAAATTTGACACTCTCCTTTCTGGTGAAAGAGGCAATTCAGTCTTCAATGGCGGTGGTTCAAGCAGAGGGGACGCAGGCAGGGGAGACAGGGGTGGAGGAGATTGAACAGGAGGGGTGAAAGCGGGCATGGCAACCGCCTCGGTCGGCTCAACCTCTCCAGGGCCCGCTCCTCTGTAGTGGTCTCTCGTGCCTCCCGCCTTCAGTTCTACTGGCTGAGCAGTCGGGTTCACACACCTCACTACTTCATGTCCTTTGCTATCTGGTTTGTTCAGACTAGCAGCAATTGGAGGGCCTCCGTGTCGGGGCTCTACTAACCCAAGGGGTAGGCAACTCTGTGTGGTGTCCCTACACAGGATGGTAGACTCCTCGCCTGGAGGTAGCTGTGTGGTACGTAGGACCTGAACATTGGTCATTAGCAGTGTACCGTCCTTGTCAGTACAGCGCATCTCTTTTCCTGCTACGACAATGGCACACTCGTTGAACCTCATTCGGCAATCATGGTCGGTGAGGAAGGGCATCCCCAAGATAGCGTCTTCGTTTATGCGACTGACAACAAATGTGGCTTCAGTTTTCACACCACGGAGACGAAGGGTAGCTCTCACCGTGCCATAGAAGGGGATTTGAGTACTGTCGGCTAGGATACCATGTGGCTCACTCTCCTGTACTGACTGTCTCACTGACTCAGGTAACTGGTTAAAGACGTGCTTGGATAGGAGATTTGTGGTGCAGCCGGTATCGACTAGAAGGGTGACTGATTTGCCTTCAAGCTTCCCTGGGAGGAAGTAACTTGCCCGGTATGGCCGTTCTACCTCAGTGTTAGACAGGCAGTTAGGTTGAACCTTTGCAGCTCGGGAGGGGGAGGCGACGCTCTATTTCTAGGGCGCGAAAGGCACTCCACTGACGAGCTGACTGGTGCAACTACTGGTTCGTGTCTCTGAGTTGAGGCCGGTTGGTCGTTTCTCGACACGGGTTTTGCTCTGGGTACGGTGGTTGTCTTAGGCTTAGACGGACAGCCTCGACTGTAGTGGCCTGTCTGTCCACAGCCCCAACACTGAGGGGGAACCAACTGAGCGGTAGCAGGCTCTGACACCGTGTGTGGAGAGATCTGTTCCATGACAGGGATGACAGGTGTGGCTGGTGAAAGGTTTTGCACCACATTAGGAGTGTAGTGGGGAACCCGGGCAGGAGGTTGCATCACTGCAGGAGCAGGGTACGCACCAACAGGGGGTGCATGCACCGGTTGTGGCCACTGCTTCATTTGTTGCAACTCCATAGCCATGTTCTGCACTGCCTGGAGTAAATGAGTCATCACGCCTTCCGACACGGGCGCTGGCTGCTGGGGTGGAGAGGAGTAGCTCACTGTGGGGTAGTTGTTAGTAACTGGACACGGGTGAGCCATCTCTCCTGGAGCCTGCGACACCATGGCAGAAGTCTGATAATGATGGAATGGTTTCATGGAAGGCTTACAGGGTTCTTCTTCTTCTTCATCACTTTCTACAACTCGAACCCTGAATGGTTTCGAGTCAGGAACTGCCTTGATGTGGAGGAACTCGCTTCCAGCACGAACTGCGTCTTCCAGGCTCTGTGGGTCTACTGCTAACAAATGGCGTTGCAGATATGGGTTACCCAGGGTGGAGGAAAACGTCTCTAGTATCATGCGCTCTACGTGTCTGTCTGGCAAATCTTCATAGGCTATTCGAACTAGTCTTTCCACCTCGCTAGCATGTTCTTGGAGGGAAGTCTTCGATGCCTTCTTCAAGTGTGCTACACTCTGTAGTGCCTCACGGCGTGTAAGGCCAAAGCGGGCACGGAGTGCTGTGAACACTGCTTGCAGGGTGTTGGGTCTACCACAATCCAGTGCTTCATCACGAAGTGCCTCTCTCACATGGAGCAGGGTTTGGCGAGCATTCCACTCATTTGCTTCAGCGACTTCTAGAAACCGTGTGATGAAGTACTCTACATCACCTTGTCCATTGAACTTAGGAGGTTTGAAGTCCCGTGCAGGAGCAACGGGTGGTGCAGGGTGTTGCAACACTCCTCGCAGGGTCTGTGTGAGTCTGTCTAACGCCTCGGCTTCTGCCGTGCCCACTGGCAGCCGCCCAGTGCTCCTGGCTCTCTGTGTGGTCATCAACGTGGAGTATAGTCTTCACAATCAGCAGGGTCTGTGAGCACGGGAGGAGACAACTCCGTGTACCAGATGAACAGTGGAAGACTGACAGCACACTGAGTCAATGCCGTGTCAACACTAGGTGAGAAACTCTGGCCGTATATAGGCAGGACAGTTTCTAAATCACTCGGTACAGCGTATGCAGGGTACACTGCAGAGCTGAGAGGGGTACCCTGCAGAACTGAGAGGGGTACCCAGGGTTCAAAAGAGATGCCTGTACGATCCCGCGTGAGCAGTACAGCGACTACCGAGTTCACCGCGCAGGTTGACTGTAGTTCTCTTATCAAACACAGCAAGGAGAGGGGGGTGTTCTGCCGGGTGGGGGGTACCACCGGGTCAGAGCAAGAGGTGTAACAGTGTCCCTGGGTGGTAGTTTGGCTGCTACCAGGCAACTATTACGTTATAGGAAACACCAATACTCGGGGAATGAGTAGGGGTGGTGTTTGGCCGTGTACAGCTTCTCTAGTAGTGTCTATCGTTCACTAGTATCCCACCGCTGCCACTAATGTAAAGGATTTTGTCGCACCTTTACCAAACAGCTACTAGAGAAGTGTACTTGTTTAGCAATGTAACAGTAATTGCTAATGAGAGCTACTTGTCTGCTAGTAGTGGCTCTATGTATAGATGAGCTATGAGTCAATAAGCTCCGTGTTGTGCCGTGTGCAAGTATACTAATACTATTTGGCTATCTGCCAACTGAACACACCGTGTTGTTGTGCCGTGTGCAAGTATCCTAATACTATTTGGCCAACTGCCAACTGAACACACCGGGTTACAATAGCTAACACTTTATTGCTTCAAGAGACAAAAGCTTACTCAGAGTACCTCTCTTTGTAAGCGCACAATCCAATCTGCCCACTGGGCCACATGTTGACAAGGTTATGCAGTTAGATATGCTAATGAACAGTTGAAAAACAGCATAAGATAATTGGTTCATAACAATAATATAGGTCAACAAAAATAACAGATAAACAGGCGCAATGCAAACATATACTCATCAATAGGTAGTAACAATAAAGCGCCAGTCCAGTTCTTCAGTAAGGCGGGAAATCCCCTGCTTGAATTCTTTACTCATCCATCCTTGCGGTAGGCACGCATACACCTCTGTACTGAGGGCAGTCAGGCGGAGCTGAGTCTAGTATGGCTAATGAGTGTTTACCATGGATGAAATATAACAGGATTGCCAGCTGCGGCCGCGTAATAGAAATTTTGTGACGAGCCAAATGTAGCCGTTTGTGGGAACCGCCATACTGCTCCGAAATTTTCAAGACCACTTGGATCTCGTAATAAATATCGTTTTCTTATTGATTTTTACACGTTAAGTTCACGCCGTGGGCCTACTGCGCTAGCTTTGACGATTCAACTATTTTTACTTACAATACCATATCCGCTCCGAGAACAAAATTGTATATGCCAACGATAACATATATGTAATCTTTGGTATGTGGCAAACTTTATGCAGCTTCCGCTCCGAAACTAGAAAATCAGAATATCGCGTTAATAGAAATATTTACGATTATTTTTCCGAGCTGCTATAGTAGTTTATGTTTCCGCTCCGAACAACCAGTTCAATATGGGCGCCATGGATGACTTCCCATTGGCCAAAATTGGCTACACCCCGTTCGGGTTTCTGGCAATCCTGTTATATTTCATCCATGGTGTTTACACACTGCATACTGGCTAGCTTAGCATCAATGGGAGAGGCCACCTATGCTAAATTCCATTACAATATATATATTTGTATGCATAAGTAATTGTCATGAAAATAATTGTTGTGAGCGATGGCGTCCCACAAGATAACGTAACAAACTCCAAAAAAAACAGTCTTTTGCTGGGCAATCAACTAACAAATAGACGTTTACACACAATATCAGTAGTCAAAAAATTTTATTGTCTCAACATATTGTCAAGGTTTTCAGAGCTGTCAGGGAGACATGACTATCTCAACTCCTGACTGAAGCGCATAGGCTATATCACTCTTATCTAGTGTGGATAGACTGAAAACTCACTACCGATCGAACAGCTATGGCAATTCAACTATTTAGTATGAGTGAAATATATCCCAGACTACAATTCACTTTTGCAGACCTGTCGAGAGCAAATATGACAATCGGCCAGGCTGACGCCATTTTACCAAACTAATGCAGACTACAGGTTTTTCCTATCCGTATTCAAAGTTTAACAAAAAATGTCTGAGCACATTATCTAATCCACACTAGCTATGAACATAATGCAATACATAAAATATCTATAAAAAAAATATGTAAATGATTTGGGTCGAAACTACAAATAGTCATTGGTCATTCATAACCTAATCTTATCCTTTGAAAAAAGTACAAAAAGTTGGCTAAACGTTATAACATACCAACTTGTGGTTATCCAATCAGCTGATCTTTCTACTGTTTAATCAGCCATATCTCAGGTACTTTCGTGAGCAGTAGATTCCTACTCATTTCATCTCTACTGATAACAGACACTCCAGAGGCTTTTCCACAGACCCAGGTTTATTGCCTCGAAAATGGCCTATTGAAAGAATTTTCTCCACTGGTCCATTGTTGCACCCCACACAAGGCAGTTATGCACAAGGAAGGTGCTTTTTAACAGTGTACAGTAAAAGCTTAGGTAGACACTATCGGAAAAAATCTAAGTGAGAAAAGCCCATGAAACAAACACTGTGACCAATCAGGGCCAAAGAACAAATCCCGATTCATCAAACAGCTTGCTAATATCAATCACGCTTGACAATGAAATATAATTTCCAACGGCAATAAAATGGTTAGTTCAGGGTAAGCTATGCAACCAATTTTGGTGAGGAAATCTTTGTGTTTGAAAATGCCTCAAGTTAGATGAAATCAGCTCATATGTCCGGTGGATGATACACGCAACGTTGGTAGAGTGGCAGAGATCAATGACGTCGTTTAGTTTGCACTAGACATCTAGTTTACATGCTTATAAGCTTTGTGATATGTTAAGGAATTTAACACAAGCTACTGTGATTGGAATTTTTAATACTGTGAATTACTAATGGTTATATTTGAACAACTTGAACAAACTATTTGGTGAAACATTGGCATTATCAATAGAATGTTACATTACCAAAGGCAGTTTTGAATTGACATTGCTGGTGTCAGAGTTCCTAGAGTGGTTACAGTCTGCATATATTAATATTTTGTCCATTGATCTTACTAATGTCTTGTTTACCTAAGGTTCATGTTCATTAATTTATGCAACCAATTTTTACACCATGTTTAAAAATATTATGTCATGTGAAAATTCCACAGTCCTTCTGTTTGCAAGCCTGACAAGCTACTGAGTGACAGTAGTTACTGTCACTTTGAGATGAAGTGAATCACATCAACTTCTAAGTCAAAAATCTGCATCCGTTATTGTTACATACCTAAAAAATCTTTGACAATTCAAAATATGCAAGTTATACACCATCTGTTTTGTGCCCAACTCTAGTGGGAAGAAGTGTGCAAATCTACTTATATCACTGAATGAGGTGAGTGCTCAAATTTGTCGGCTGTTACCTGAACAATCAATACTTGTTTTTTACTACACAAACAAGGGTAGTGGAAGGTGTTGTGCTAGAGCTGCGAATATCAAGGTTTTTGTTCGTTGAAAACATTTTTAGAATAGACATGCACAACATATAGTATCTACAAACCCCATGTGAGCATAGAATTTATCAAGTCAAAGCATCGAAATATAAATTTGTAACAGATTTTTTTTCAGCTCTCAAATATTATCGAGTTACAAATTTTTAATAACTTGGGACCGCAGGCTGCTAGAAACAAAGTTTTAAGAAATAAGACATAGATAGTTTTATAATCTTGTTTCAAAGCATGTGCCGCGGAGGTGTCAACATTTTTGGCATAAGTGTCCAGCAAGTCCAGCTTTTGAATAAATTACAACTTATGAGTGAATTTTTTTTTTAAAATGGCAGCTACATATTTTTTGTGCTTTTCATTCAATATCACAAACTTTTTATGGTAGGATTTGGATGTAGTGCAATGCATAGTTGACCATGGCAAGAACAAATCATAGAAAGTTGAAAAAATTAACAAATTTATGTTCACAATTTGAGATGTGGGCTTATGTTGACATATGAATCAAGCAGTCTAGCTTTTAAACATGCAAACAAAACCAAATATTCTCATTTTTGTAAACACATACACTTTGATTCAAAATAGACAGTACACATCCATTAGCAAAGTTTTACAATGCATATTTTCATAACAGGTAGTATATGGAAAAGTTGAGCTTTGAGGGACAAGGCAGATTACGTTTTGTCTCCCCTGAATAAATTCGAACTAGAGAGATATTAGATTTCGGCGGAATAAGGCAGTATAGTGGACTGATTGAGTCGTACGCTGTTTTATTGTACGACACTAAAGTTTTCCTTCGATAATGCGGTATTTAGATCATGGGTCATAGAATGATTTCCACTGCCAACTCCAACACGTTAAGTTTTAGAGAATTAGGGCTACTGCTAAACTGCCAGTGTTGTAACAAATTAGGACCTGCATTGTGTTTGTTGGATTGTATTGAAAAGTATCTTTCCTAGCAGTACATACCCAGTCATCATTTTTTTATGCCATCTTACACTTTCTTAATCGTCAGGCTACAATTTTATCTTCACTAAAACCAATCTTCTTCAGCAAGCTATTTGTTCTTAGTCCTCCGAGTTTTGAAAGCTTACAGGGTAAAAAAAAAGTTGAGCGCTTGTTGATTAATTGATTGATTGGTTGATTGATGGGTTGATCGATTGTATGTTAAGAGAGTTGATTCATGCAAAACCTCAATGTGAAAGGAGGGAGGGAAGCAACTGTTTTATTTTTTTAAAAAACATCTGGTGGAGGATCTAAAGTTTAAATCAATTGTCCTACATTGTTATAAATTAGTTTGGGCCACATCCTAAAAAAATATTCCGGTTATGACTTGCAAAAACACAGCTACACACCGTGACTGTTTTTGGAGGTAATTTATACATATTGGGGAAAGAGGGAGTATGAAAGGTGGCTGAAGGTGGACATGAGAGAAGATGAGGTGTACAAGAAAACAAACGGACTCACAATTGCTTTGTTACAACGGGAGGTGGGTGAACATAAACGTATAATGGTGGTGGAATGGAGGAGATACAAAATCAGTTAAATGTGAAGGTGATAAGCAATTACAAGTATTAGCCATCCATTTGAATCACACTTTTGGGAGAGAGAGTACAACTATCACCGCTTTTGTCCCAAAAACTTTTATTTTCAAAAAAAACAAAAACCAATAGCAGTTTAGCTTTCCATTTGTCTATTCGGCAAAATGTAAAGTGATGAATGTTACTAATGTGGGTGATTACATAAATTTTCCAATGTCGTTTTTGGTAAATGCATTTTGAACCGATAATTTATCACTGCTACCAATTTTTGGTTCCGACTACTCGTAATTTTGAATGGCTTCCATACGCTTGATCTGTGCCTTATAACAACAAAAGCTTAGAACTACATATCACGCTAATGTCACTGCCTGTTTATGACACTGTGCATATTGTGGTTGATTCGAGCGTGAGCAACCCCAGTAGTTACTCACTTGGTCCCTCAATTTCTCCTTACTCACCACACTCTAAAAGAACCTTGTACCCCTCATCTCCTTTAGTATACACCCCAAAATATTTCAGACAACTAACATTAAAGTCCAACACAATCTCTTCTCCTCACACTGTGATTCAGGGAGAGTGTGGCAATATGCATAAATCAATCCCAGTTTGGGGTAACCCTGACCCTGAGGGTCTGCATTTAGTGTTATGAAGTAGTTACGTAATATGCTGTTTTACCCACCAGTTAGAAATCTTTGGATTATTGTACTGTCTACTACTCCCATTTCTAAATAGAGTTGTGTGGTAACAAAACTGTTTATACTGAACCTCTGTCTGATGGGTTTGAGTCGTGGACTCTACTCCGGTTGCTAGTGCCCATGAAACACAAGTGAGGCAGGGCAGTTCCCATGGACAAGCTATGCTTCTTTGTTAATACATTTTTGTGAGCTTGATGGTGTGAAAAATTCTACTACATTATTCAAGTAAATATTTCGGAAACGGCTTTCTTGATATCATTCAGCGACTATAAAGTTACAATGCGAAGTTGCATTTGATTTTTAATTACCTATTGCCATATATAAAAACGCATCCGTCGTTTTTAGTCGTTCAGTTTTTATAAAAACCAATCTACTTCTATCTATATATTTGCTCACAATCAATTCAAACTTGTTATACAGTTTCCTGTGAATCAAATGGAATGACCAAAAATAAATCACAGAAGTATCAAACTTGTATCTGAAGCAGGAAAAATGAAGGATTCAATTCTGTGCATCGTATGGATATGCCTTCTTGTACCTTCATCAAGTCAGCCTTTGTCGTGCCGGTAAAGTAGATTATAAATCATATTTTTTCTTAAAGAACTCTTTTACATATTGTGCATCTACCTATGTAAAATTTCATTGTAACAATTACAATGACAACTTATATAACAATTTCATTACTAAAAATAAGAAGGATAAATTATACAATGTTGTTGGAGAGATTTGAAGTATTGGCATAAGAACCTCTCCGCACTGAATGTAAATGGACAATTTTAAATCACATATCTGCAGGGGCATAAAGCTCCTATGCTCTTCTACTAGCAGTTTCATTTGTACTCTTTTAACAACCAGTAGAAAAGTCTGTTGAACATCAGCCCCCAAAAAATTGAGAACAAGGTATGACATAAAAAAACTGTTTTATTAATGAACACAGAAAAGATAACCCAGAACTGTTATCATAGTAGATTTGCCTGCTGAGAATGTTTTTTATGGATGGTTGAAAAAATACATGTGTAAAAGGTGATATAAGAAGTAAATTTTGGAAAATAACCTGGTGCTGGTTTCTTTATTTTGTTAATTTTTTTTCCATTTTGTCACGTTATGCATAGCTTCTGATAGGAGAAACTAAAGTATAACATCACATATGACTAAATAAGATTGACCACGGAAACTCATGGTAACTATATACTGGAATAATTGTTGTATAAAACTTTTCAGATTGTCCAGCTTGGGACACGACTTGATTAAAGTGTGAGGTGCTGCAGTTGTAGATAAATTTGTCTAGATAACTCCTGAAGTTAGTCTAAAAAGTAGCAGTGGCTAGTTTGTCTCCTGGTTACCTACAAGTGATCAAACTATTGCAAGCAAATCCACTCCGGAGTTTTACTTTAGCCTGTTTAAGATTCCTCCCAAAGGCAATTTTACTTCATAGTCTACACTGAACCAGTTTTTCTTAAGTCTCTGCAGACTCTGATCTCAACCCACTAACTCTAGCAAGCTATCAATGATATAAGAACGACATCGAGCTAAACAGATATCCAATTTTTGAAAACTGTAAATATTATCTCACCATTCCGATAGAATCAAAGAAATTAAAAAACGAGGCCTAATTACTGGCAGACTATAGAGACTTTATGCAGTCCTAAAGATCCCATCATATGCACTTATTAAAACAGTTTCAACTGCAAATTTGATCATGCCAGTTCGTGACACTATTTAGTTGCCATTTTAGCCTTCCAGTGTTGCACCAGTTTCTTACTGGTATACTTTTTCACTGATTCTGGAGATTGTTCCTGTTTTCTTCCTTAAACTAGAAGCTGCATTTGGCTCAAGTTCTGAGTGGCTTATCCAACATCTAGTCTCAAGTAGTGTTACTCTGACAAGAGTTGAACTAGTTTGAAAAATTTTATCTTTAAACAAAATCTTTGAGGTCAGCTTTACAGTCAAAAAACCAGTTTATGAAGCACTTGGAAGACAGAAAACTGTTTGAAGAGTTTATTGCCTGTAGTTCTAGAGAAACAACGGCAATCAGGAGTTGCTGTTGGAGATAACATTAGTGGAGCCTGTTGGTGCATGTGAAGCAATCATTTAGGTAACTGCTGAAACGAATATTGATTTACAGCAGTTATATGGAGTCAATGCAGCATTATCGGGAAGCATTGCTGTGCTTGCAGAGCAATAACAAGCATCTGATTGACGAATGCACAAGGGAAGCTCGCAGCCCATTGGGCTAAAGAGAAATGTGAGCCAGAAGTGATGCAAAAAAATTGGTATTGATGATGTTATTGGACAGCCAGTTTTTTATTACTCGTCATCATCAATGTGATTGGCTGAACGATATTCTCTATACACCGTGTGTTCCATAATGATCTCTGTATGAGCTTAGTAAAGAATTTCTGACATTCAACAGCATTTTTTTTCTTTCGGCTTGTTAGCTTTCCTCCTTTAATGAGTTACAGAAGGATTAAACCCTTTAGGTTGTTATCTTGGTAGCAGTAATGTGACCATGAGTATTAACTTTAAGTTGATAAAAGTGATTGCTATGCAAGTCAAATGTTAGCTCCATGTAATAGTGAAGGCTTAGTCAGTTTATTGTTAGCATTAAAAATATCAGTATTCTTCGGCAGTCCTTATGTTGGTCAGTTGATCACACAGTTTGATCACATTGTAATGGAATTGCACAGCGTCGCCATCATCTACAGCTGGCACTATACCTATATTATTCAACTTATGCTACTCAAGGCTACCTACATACGCTTGAATGCCTTCAGCAGTGCAGCTGCGCTACAGCTAAGCTTCAGCGAGCAGGAAGAACTTTTCCCGCTTCTATAGTTATCTTTATCCTGGCATGTGTCTCATGCTATTTTGTTTATGTAGTTTCAACCAATCATATATTTATACGCATCCTTGATTTTTTACCCTATTTATATAGACTTGCTTTAGCCCAGCAGGGCAGTTAGAATTAGTGTTCAGTAGTGTTCAAACATTGTTTGTGAGATACTGTCTAGGAGTAGTGCGTGCTTAGCTATAGCCAAGACAGCTGAGGAGACATTCAGGACTACAGAGAAGAGGTTCCCAGAAGTGTATAGAAGAAGACGCTTGAACCCTCGTAGGAACGCCCGGCTGAGAGCCTATACCGCCAGACGCCTACCTTCAGTATTCGGACACCAGTATTTAGAGACATTACAATCACTTCTTATAGTTATACCTAGTAGCAATTTTGTGCGTGTTGAGTAAAGTGAAGGAATAAAGTAATTGCTAGCACTTTCAATCTACTTGAATCTGTTTGGCCGGTTCCCAAATACCGTTGTGTCTGCTAACAAGCAGCATCCTGTCCTCTCTAGCTCAGAGAGACACTCAAGCCTTGCACTCTGTAGCCACAGCTACCACTGAAATACAGAGTCAGCCATTGTAACCTAGCATCTTGCAGTACCTGTGACCGTATTCCTCTCTTAACACGGGGAAAACCGTTACAACATGAATGCAAATAAACGTCACATTTATCCAGAGCTATTTCTTTATAAAAAGAGAAAGTATTGTAAACAACTTTATTTCACATTTTATCTATACATAGCTTGACTGAAAAAGTTTGGGTGCGAGACGTGTAGCCAAGATACTTATATTGTTCAAACGACCATTACTGTTACTATGCTTCATGTCCACACAGATAATATTGATCATGTAAACATGCCGTGAAATTCTATGCCAAGTACTTTTTGGGTCCCCTGACTCCACTAACTGGCAGCGTCACTTTTTAACGACGAATTTGCCAATCCGAAAAACTTTCAGTTTTCACAGTCACTACGTTTTAATAACAACATATAATGAAAAAATACACAAACGCTTTCGCTTAAAAAACAGCTGCTGGTATTACCATGCTGTGGATTCTAATGTTAACTAAGTCTGCGCACACGCTGTACCACATTCCGGTATCCTTGCATTAGCCATTAGATGGCCAGAATGACCAAAAGCTGTCATACCGAAATGAACGAACTTATGAATAAAGCTGTACCGACCCTGTATGGAGCAGTACCGACCCCACCGGGCCGGCAGAAAATTAGTCACTATAGACTATGGACCAGAAAGTAGCCTGAGGGAAGCAGAGAGCCACCTACCGGGGATAGCCACCCCTAAACCTAAGGAAAGACATAGTACAGAGGCTAGAAAGGCTGAGGACTAATGACAGAAAGCAGATATGACGGTGATTGGTGCACTAAAATATAACTCCACTTACCACTACAGGGTGCCAGTAGTAATATATGAGCAGATCTCCCTACCAAGTGTTTTTTTGTGGTTCTGGCCTTGGGGTTGAGGCAATGAGTTACGACGTTGGATGAATTCGTCGAGTTTATATTGTATTTTACTTGAGGGGTACTTGAGTGGCGTTTGAATGGCATTTAAGTGGCATTTGAGTTTTGATTATTTTTTTACTTGATTTGAACTCATATGGCATCTAGATTTTGAATGTATGGCATTTAAGTTTTGATACTTTTTTCACATAATTTGAACTCATATGGTATCTTGAGAGAGAGAGGAGAGAGAAGACAGAGAGGAGAGAGGAGAGAGAAAGGAGAGAGGAGTTTTATCTACATTGAATAACTATATTGATCAAAAATGAAACATTTTATGATTATATACATTGATTACATAATAAGTAGGGAAAATCATCCTATATAATATAGCTAGAGTCAGTAAATACTAAGTAATACAAAGCACTACAACTTGTAATGATAATCAATGTATACATACATATGGTATCTTGAGATAAAGAAAGAGAGAGAGGAGAGAGGGAGAGAGAGAGGAGAGAGGAAGAAAGAGAGGAGAGAGGAGAGAAGAGATATATCTACATTGAATAAATATATTGATCAAAAATTAATCATTATATGATTATATACATTTATTACATAATAAGTATGGAAAATCTTCCTATATAATATACCTTTACAATAATGTTTTTGATGTACTGATGTTTGGTAAAAAAACTACATTAGTTAAGTTTTAAATTCATATGAAAAAAATTTGTGTCAATTTAGTATCTACTCCCAGGACTGATACTCCTCCTAAAATAACCCATAAGACTCAGCCTAAAAACAAGTTTTAGGGGGTGTTTTTGTGCAAGGTACAATAAAAATAACTGTGTTTGTATATATCTAGAGAGAGTGTTTAGAGGAGAGAGAGGAGACTTGAGCATAAATATCCCTGGTAAATTATTTATTTACAATATTATTTGTAATTATTAGTGAAAGAAATTATGAAATACTGGCGAGTAATTAAGTAATTCAGTAAGGAAATTGGTTGGAAACGTAGTAATATTATTTAAATACAGCATTGCTTTGCAACAATGATTAATAAAAACAATTATGGACGTTGGTGAGTAATTAAGTAATCTAGTAAGGAAAACTGATTGAAAATCACGGTAATATTTGGTAAAAGATACTTGCAACATGTTTTATCAGCGAAAAAATCAAACAATTTTCAAATGTTTACGAGTAACTAAGCGATTTAGTAGGAAAAACCAACTGAAACGCGCAATATCCGTTTTTGAAATATTTACGATAAACACAATTGGGATATTACTGTTATCAAAGAAATCAAGCGAGTATCAAATGTTTACGAGTAACTAAGTGTTTAAGTTGAAAAAAAGCGATTGAGATCATGTGACATCCGTTACAAAATATTTTACGTCAAGTTACCGACGAGAAAATAAATATTTCTTAGAATATCCGCTATAGCGAGTTACGATAATTTTTACGCACCTTGAAGGTTTTCAGTCCATTTTCAGTCAGATCAAAATTTATGCGAGACGTTTTAGGTATTATTTCAGTCGACGTAATGTTACCACGTCATTTTTGTAATTAATTATAATATAGCGCAAGTGTCCCGCAAGTGTCATTTTACTAATAAACTCATTCCAGAAAAGACATTAATCATCATCTCGCTTAATCCTATATGTTTTGATCTTTTTAATATCAAGTGTGTCGCTCGAGAAAAGTCATTAGTTACACCTAAGCACTATTTATTATCATGCTATTTCTATTTAAAACAAAAACAACAAACATCCATAGATGATGGAATTATAGGTCGAATTCAACCTAAAAAGGAAGAGAACTTGATTGCATCTATCTCCTGTTTTTTATTGTTTCATTACATATTAGTTAATATAGATACAGCCTTCCACCAAAACGGATTTGTGGTTTTACTTTTAATCCTAGCTATCTCCGCTATCATCTAAAAACCATGAGCAAAGCATGACTTTATCCACTTGTTTTATTAGTTAGACTGTTACTTTTTTTAAAATATCTCATTGTTTTTTGTGTGAAATAATAATGTATCAACATACATAGTATATTTTCTATTTTTAGGAAGCTGTTTTGTCTAATAAATCAAGAGTTATATGTTACATATACATATTTAAATGCTATCAGATATCTTTAAAGTGTTTATTACATTCCTAACTCATACTTAATGTTGTAAACTATAATTGGAGCTCTCACATTTTAATTTACTGTCTGATGATATAAAGATGGAGCTACACTACATCATTGTTTTGCTGATGATGTGTCTATATGATTGTTTGTGGTAGTGTGTGTTACAGTAGAGTATATCAATAAACTGCAATTGAACTAGTTATTAAATGCTATCAGTACCTGTAAAGTATTTTATTACATTCCGAACTCATACTTAATGGTGTAAACTATAATTGAAGCTCTCACATATTAATTTACTGTCTGATGATATAAAGATGGAACTACACCGCATCATTGTTTTGCTGTTGATGTGTCTATATGAAAATTGTTGCTATAAAAATATGTTTGAAGGATGTGAGGTGTCATTCAAATGAAATGTAAGTTTCATCCTAGCTAGTTATATTTAAAACAGGTTGTAAAATTTGTTTATCCAACGCTCTACATTCAAAAATTTTAGCTAGATGGAAAGACAGTTTACAGGAGTGTTTGTGGTGGTTAAGCTTATTAAACTATTTAATCTCTATCTTCCTATTTTTTTTAACCAACTTCCTAATCGTCTTCCACTTTTTTAAAAAACAATATCATTTATCATAGTAATAATCAGAAAATCAGTCTACAAATTAATCTTGATAAATGACTTCAATGTTTTGTATATAAGAGAAACTATTTTTTTTAAACAGTATCAGTTTTCATTTATACTTCATTTTAAGTATTACTCTGCAAAACAACAATGGCTAGCAATAACCCTACAACAAATGAGTAAGTTATTTATACTATCTTTTACAATTTTGTTGCAGTTACATTTATAAATTTATACAAATGTATATATATATATATTACTTGTAGGTCTACATCCTCAAATGTTCTAAATATAGACGAAATAGATTTCAGTGCTATGTAAGTATATTATTGAAACTTTATTATTCAATATTCAACTGTATTATATAGAGTTTTTAAATAATTACAATCTTGATTTATTGTTTTATTAAGTTCTACCGATGATGAAACACTAAGGTGGTTGGAGGAGTGTTTTGAAGATGAAGAGAAGACGGAAAAGAGCAAAGCTAGCACGCATATTGCTATGAGTAAGTTTTTCTGTTTTATGAAAAATGTAAATTTGTCTGTAGGTACAATAATAATGACTTTACATTTACTATGTTATTTTTTTGTAGAAAAAGCATCTTCACGATTCATAGGAAGTAAGCAATGTGTTGGGAAGAATGAAAACTTCCTGTACTATGAACGGAACACATTTGAATGTAAGTATGACGAAAATATTACTTACTATATACTCATTCAATTTATAAAAAATTTTTCGAATTTTTTCAAAAAAATAGCATAACTACATTCGTATTTTCTATTTTAGTTCAAGCAGAGAATCCTGAATTAAGGGAGTATAAAGAATTAAGTCTTCTAGATGGAAATATAAAAGAAGATAGAGAGTGTTTTAAGTGTAAGTGACATACATTATCTTTATATATATATACATATACCATGCTTAAGAAAGTTATCTATATATGATGAGAATTTGTTTATTTTGTTTGTAGATATTGATAACAAAAGCCCTAGGTATTTCCTTTCAGTGCTCTCATTGCTGTTGATCGCATATGGCACAAAGATGTTGAGTGAAGCACTGAAAGGAAACAAAAACAACGTCTCTTGTATATTTTGTGGTAAGAAGTTTAAATTAGGGGGATTGCATGAGCCTGGCCGAGTTCTTTCAAGACATTTTTGTGCTCACTTGTTTATTTATTATTGTTTATGTGGAAAATCGCATACAGCTTTGAGAGATCTTCAGCAACATAGTTGTATTTTAAAAACTAAAATGTTTTTTATTGTTGATATTGCTAGTTACAATAATTTTGTTTTATTTATTAATAGAAAATATTCTGAATTACTTATGGATATTACTTTTCCGAAAAAATTTGCGTTAGTGTATCTCTATCCAATAGAAGGTTATTTTTCTGAAAACATTGTTCTAGATTTTGAATTAGGGAGTAAATGGTTGGCGATAGCTAAAAAACCTGCTGCTGAAGATCGAAAACTTTTGATTAAAAACCAGTGTAAAAAAATGAGAGCACTTATATCTTCAGATTCTGATCTTTCAGAAACTGAAGAAAGTAATAATGACTTAATTTCTGTTGCTAGTTCACAGTGCAGTCCAAAAACCAGTGTTTTAGAATCTAATACTATAACAGTTAAACCTCAAACCCAAGTAGATTTAAAAGAAAGCCAAAAGATTGATGATAAGAAAATTGATTTAACTTCACTTAAATTAATTTTGAATATAAAAGATGGACTGAAAAAAAAGGGTTTTAATGATTGTGTTAAATTGAAATTAGCGTCTATTAGACGAAAAATGCAGAAAAACTCAGACTTTTCTCAAGAAGAAGTTCTTGTACTAACTGCACTCTTAGGTGAGTTTTAAAATTTTTATTTCACTATATTTTTTAATATTATCATGGCTCTGGAATAGGACTTATGCAACTACCCTATTTTATAATTTCTTACCACAAAATATATAGTGAATAGGATGTTTTTTTTATAAATACTCTCTCTATATATATATTATATATACAGACAATAGTCTGTGTTTTTATGAATACATTTCATGTAAAAAATGTTCTGTCATTAGTTTACCATAGACTTTATGCAACTATCCTATTTTACAATTTCTTACCACAAAATATATAGTTAATAGGCTGTTTTTTATAAATACTCTCTATATATATATTATATATACAGACAATAGTCTGTGTTTTTATGAATACTTTATTCACATGTATACACTTCATGTAAAATTGTTCTGTCATTAGTTTACCCTAATGCATTATTTTTATTTGTTTTGTGGTTGAGAACTCCATATGCTTCATTCTTACTGTATTACTTTGCATAATATTACAAAATAAATATTACATCAACTACCTTCATACTGCATTCAAGTGATGAAACAGTAAATTTCACATCTGTATTACTGAATCTATAGCATTGTTATGAAAAAGACTATAATTACTTAATTATTATGTCATATCGTGACAAACTATCAACACCCAATTCACAAAATTGTAAAACCTAAAGTATAATGCTTGCGGTTGTAAAAAGTCTTCTACTGTTTTGGTTTCTCAAACAAATTATAAAACATTTTTCACAATTTTTTGTGCAAAAGCGGAGTTGTCTTATCATTTTGACACAATGTGCCGACAACTTTTACATATTTTTTCAAAAACGAAGTTTAGAAATTATAAATGGGAGTTGTCTCAACATTTTTGAAAAATGAGACGATAACTTGAAATATTTATTTTTGTGTCGGAACATTGAAATTTTTGTAACATTTTAGAGTTGTAGCCCCGAAAGTTTTACAAATTGGCTAAATAACTAATGTTAAATATGAATAAAATACTTTATTACACTAAATATATACAAATTATTGCACAATACAAATAATATGTAATTTAATGTTCATGAGTTGTTGCTGATAGATTTTGGCGAGTCGACGGTCATTCACTTGTACACGTATTCTATCTAAAAGCATACATAGATGTCGTTATAACAACTACATTATACTATGGTAAAAAATACGTCTATTAGTAGTTACTTATTACTAGTGAAGATTAACATACCTTAATTAAATTTCCGATATTGAAATCCTGCTAGCTTCGCTTGAAATGTGATTGTCATCATCTTCATTGCTTTTCTCACTATCATTGTCGACAACTTCATCTTTTTCCTCAAATTTTTTGTTCTTAGAGTCATCATCCGTCATATTATCATCTTCTTCATCGGTATAAGCATCGATGTTATCATCGTCATCATCATCATCATCATCATCAGCAGCATCATCAGCAGCAACATCATCATCATAACTTTTCATCAGCTCAGCATCATCAAATAGAGAAAGTCTGAAAGCTATTCCTTCTTTTTCACTTGAAGTAGATAGAAGCATCAAAGCTTCTTCAACACTCAGAATCGTGAGAATGTGTTTCTTTGTGCCGCTTTCAGTTGTCATCGTACTTTTATAGTGGATCATACCACATTCATGATTTTTGATCTTCAAAACGTTCTCAGGAGGGACAACAATCTTCCCAGTCATCAAAGATCCGTCATTCATCATGTATCTGTAAGTGACAGTGTGAGTGATACGTAAAGGCGATGTATCTTGTTTTCGTTTTCGCTGCTTCGACTTCAAATTTTTCCAAACTGAAAGTCTAGTGAATGTCAGAAGAGTGTTGACAGGAATATTATCGAAAGTGATGATATCAAAGTATGCTTGCAACTGTTTCAATGATTTTTTTCTCAAGATTTTGGCTATAACTCGTTGTTTTAGCCCTTGATGACGATGATTATCTCCTACAATACGTAGATCGGGTTGATTTTCTTCTAGCTTTCCCATGTACACTAGGATTTGTGAAGAGCCGGGATCAAGTTCCTGTAGCTCCACCGTAAGTTCTTTGTCAATCAGTGACTTGACTCGAATTCGATGATTGTTTTTTAAAACATATTCATAGTCCAATATACCATAATCTTCAACGTAATTAACATCGAAAACCTCCAATATCGTAGGAATTGGTAAATCCAACAAACTCACAAAATTTCCGATTTCCAACATTCCTTTCTGCATAGCTCCTGTCATTATTCCACCCATCTCGAGCAATTCAAACTCTCTAAGTTTGTTTACGGTATTATTCTTGCTGTTGCTGAATAAAAAGGAAATTGAAGCTTGAGATAATGTCACTGTCGGTTTTTTGATATCCTCCGTTCGTTTGACTTCACTGTTCTCATGCAGATATGTGTAGTCCGGTGTGGGACTCAAAGGAGAGTCAGCTGAAACTACATGATGGTTCATTGCTATATCAGCATGAGCATTGGTGTTTGAGCGAGAAGATGTATCATTAAAGGTGTTAGGATTGGATCTTCTATCATCAATGTGAATGTCGTTGGTGGTGGAAATGATGGTTGTAGTGGAAATAGCGTTAGTGTTGTTGGTAGCTGTGATTGGTTCAATATGGAGCTTAGGAAGTGCTTTGGAGTGTGATGTCATCATACCTGCAAAAAGTAAAAGAACTTAGTTTAATGATGTAAATATACTGAAACTATTGTTTTATTAAAAGATTGTTTTTAAAAACTAAGATTCAAAAACCTAGATGTTTCAATTAATTAAAAACAAATAATTATTTTAGTGCTTCTTACCTTGTTGCTCTCCTAATAGCTGTAGTAGATGTTGCTCCTCTGTTAGTCGCTGTAGAACTGGATGCTTTCTGTGTGAAAACGATGGCTCTTATATAGCTAAAGTTGTACTGATTAAACCCTATGAACACCATCTCGTGTCAATCTCTATGAATCAACATTTGTTCACGCGAAGGAAAGTCAATTGTTTCGCGGGAATAAATGAATTATTTTCACGCGAATACAAACCAATGCTTTCGCGGGAATAACTAAATAATTTTCACGTGAATGGAAACCGTTGCTTTCGCGGGAATAAATATTTTATTTTCACGCGAATAGAAACCAATGCTTTCGCGGGAATAAATGAATTATTTTCACGCAAATACAAACCAATGCTTTCGCGGGAATAAATAAATAATTTTCACGCGAATGGAAACCGTTGCTTTCGCGGGAATAAATATTTTATTTTCACGCGAATAGAAACCAATGCTTTCGCGGGAATAAATAATTTATTTTCACACGAATAGAAACCAATTCTTTCGCGGGAATAAGTACTTTATTTTCACACGAATGCAAACTGTTGCCTTCGCGGGAATAAATGATTTAATTTCCCGCGAATGGAAACCGTTGCTTTCGCGGGAATAAATATTTTATTTTCACACGAATAGAAACCAATGTTTTCGCGGGAATAAAGGATTTTATTTCCCGCGGATGAAAGTCAATGTTGTCGCGGGAATAAATACTTTATTTTCACGCGAATGGAAACCGTTGCTTTCGCGGGAATAAATACTTTATTTTCACGCGAATGGAAACCGTTGCTTTCGCGGGAATAAATACTTTATTTTCACGCGAATAGAAACCGTTGCTTTCACGGGAATAAATACTTTATTTTCACGCGAATACAAACCGTTGCTTTCGCGGGAATAAATACTTTATTTTCACGCGAATAGAAACCAATGCTTTCGCGGGAATAAATACTTTATTTTCACGCGAATGGAAACCGTTGCTTTCGCGGGAATAAATACTTTATTTTCACGCGAATGGAAACCGTTGCTTTCGCGGGAATAAATACTTTATTTTCACGCGAATACAAACCGTTGCTTTCGCGGGAATAAATACTTTATTTTCACGCGAATACAAACCGTTGCTTTCGCGGGAATAAATACTTTATTTTCACGCGAATAGAAACCAATGCTTTCGCGGGAATAAATATTTTATTTTCACGCGAAAGCAACGGTTTCCATTCGCGTGAAAATAAAGTATTTATTCCCGCGACAACATTGACTTTCATCCGCGGGAAATAAAATCATTTATTCCCGCGAAAGCATTGGTTTCTATTCGCGTGAAAATAAATTATTTATTCCCGCGAAAGCATTGGTTTCTATTCGTGTGAAAATAAATTATTTATTCCCGCGAAAGAATTGGTTTCTATTCGCGTGAAAATAAATTCTTTATTCCCGCGAAAGCATTGGTTTCTATTCGCGTGAAAATAAATTATTTATTCCCGCGAAAGCAACGGTTTCCATTCGCCTGAAAATAGCTTATTTATTCCCGCGAAAGCATTGGTTTGTGTTCGCGTGAAAATTATTCATTTATTCCCGCGAAAGCATTGACTTTCCTTCGCGTGAACAAATGTTGATTCATAGAGATTGACACGAGATGGTGTTCATAGGGTTTAATCAGTACAACTTTAGCTATATAAGAGTCATAGTTTTCACACAGAAAGCATCCAGTTCTACAACAGCTATCAGAGAAGCAACATCTACTACAGCTATTAGAAGAGCATCAAGGTAAAAACTTAATAAATTACAGTTTTTACTCATATATTATTTATTATACTAAAACAACTGAACAAAATTAATCATCTGTTTTTTTTGTTTTTTTCAGATTCAATGACAAAAAATGGAAATAGTTAACAACACAGAATCAGAAACTCAGCCTAAATCTTTGACTCAAGAGGACTTGATACTTCTACAAAACATATGCAATAAGAAAATTGAAGAGAGAGTGCGAATTATCTCAAACAATTGTAAATTCATACAGAAAGACTTGATAGAGCAGCTAAATAGTTTTCGAACTGAATCTTTTCTAACATTAAAGCTCTTAGGGAATGATGTTACGTCAGATATTCAGAGATTACATTATGTATTACAACAACGACAATATCAACTACAACAGGTAAACACACCAATTTCTATCGAGTGTGCTCGTAAAGAACTTGCTCTAAAAAGAAGAAACATGCAGCGACAGTCCGCTCAAAGACAAGCTAGAAGGGTAAGGACTCAACAACGTAAGACACGAAAAGCTACAAAAACATCCGATTAACAGTCAATTTTTGATGATAAGGTAATAATCAGAGATGCACACTCGAGTCAGTTGTGTTCACTCGAGCAGGCCTTAAGGCTCACTTTATAAAGAATTGAATTGGACTCGAGTCAGCTCTTGATAGGAATTGAACTGAATTGATTTTTTCTTTATAACTAAGGTAGCATGAATGGACTTGAATTGTTACCTTTCAACAAAGAATTGCACTGAATCGAGTCTGTGTGGTGTACTGATGAGAATTGAATTGAATTGACTTGAAACTAAACATTACTCGACGCAAAAGCTATCAATTCTTCTCCACAAAAATTTGTGCAATCTCGGGTGAGAAAGACGATTGGTTATTTATTGACATCGACATTGTCTCTACATTGTAATGTGATAGAGCCTATTATGTATAACCCAATGAAGCCCGAAACCACACTTGGCAGTAACACACAAATAGGAAAGTGTTTATGGAATTGTTGCGTGCATGTTTATTCTAGGGCTATTTCAGATCTTGCACGTTCATACTATACTAGGGTTGTATAGGGTGTGTTGATTGCATGTGATGTGCTGCTCACATACATTCATTTTCTTATTGAGTGAGCTGCTGCTCACATACATTTTCTTATTGAGTGAGCTGCTGCTCACATACATTTTCTTATTGAGTGAGCAGTGGTTGGTGGGTATGGCGTCTGCCAACGAAATGGAAGGAACCAGCCTTCTTATGATGGTTGATGAGCAAGAACAAGTGCATCAGGATGAGGTAAATAAAGAAAGAAATTTAGTTTGGTTTCTGTTTCAACTTATTATTATTATCTTTCTTATTAATTACTACTTACTACTACTACTATACACTACACTACTTATTATTATTACTACTACTATTATTTATTTAATTTATTATTAATTATTATTATATAATATAATAATAATAAATAATAATAGTAGTTATTATTTATAGTAATGAATGATTAATTAACAACAGCGTTCTTCTGATTCTGATCATTTTAATTTAACATTTGTGTTAACTATTATTTGCTTGTTATGTAATAATAACAATTTTATTATTCTTATTTTTTATTATTTTAATAATAATAAATAGATCAAATTATTATTATTATTAATTAATTATTATATATTTATTGTAATATCATTATTATTCAACAAGTAAATGAATAATAATTGTAATAGCTATTATTACGATTGATGATTCTATTTTTATTTATATTTTTATTCTATATTATTTATTATTGTTAAATAATAATGTTGTTTGCTAGTAGTAGTAGTAGTAAGTAGTAGCACTAGTATTATGCTGCAAGTTTTAGCATACTACTACTACTGCTACTACAACAACAAACATGTCTCATCAAATGAATCGAACACAATGACAATAATAATACATAATAATTTAGCCAATACAAATATATTTTTAAAATCAGCCTTGGGACGTTAAAAAACATATCATGGCGTAGAATCATATCTTGCAGTCCCAATAGTAGTAAACTTTTTTGTCTCTCATTGATAGTTACTGGGAAAATGAGTTTTAAAAATGACCCTCTCAGCACCAAAATTCCTTTGTTTCATGTTCGCACTGCGGTTAGTTTTACGCCTCATTATTGATACATTAGAGTGAAATCCGTGACGCATGACCGAGCGAGCGTAATTAATTTGCGGTTAGTTACTAATTGCTTCATGATAATATATATTAAAAAAAATTACGTTTTTATTTGGCAAGGGAATTATTAAATCTATTTTCCTACCTCCAAATGTAAAGGATCTATAACAAATAGTGTATCAACAGGTCGGTAATATGACAGGCTAGTGATATAACATAAACTAAAATCATACGGTCCATCGGCGCACTGGGAATTTTCTCGTTTTCAACGTGGTTTTCAAGCATCTTTTCTCAAGCATAAACATTTGTAAGCAGTGCAGTGATTGGTTAATCTCATTTGGCAAAGTGTATCCTATTAAACCCTTTTAAAATTTTGTTTCTAGCAGCATATGGTCCCAAGTTATTGAAAATTTTGTAATTCCCGAACATTTGGAAACTGAAAACAACCAGGTGCTACAAATATTTATAATAATGCTTTTGACGTGTGACGTCATATTTCGTGATCAATTTGTAGACGCTACATAATTAATACAGCAATCTTTGTTGTAGTAGTAGTAGTAGTTAATAGTAGTACTGTGAGGGACACCAGTACACTCTCTTATTTTATTATTATTATCTACTCAGTAAGACAGTCTCTCGCTATTACCGACTAAGCCTTTATCTCATTGTGTATTCTTTTGTGCAAGAATTAAGCTTTTAACTCATGAGTAACTCACTGTCTACGCAATGTCTACGTTTGCATCTCAATATTTACTCACTACACATTATCTATGTCTGTGTTAGGTTCTATTGTTTACATGTGCCTACGCTACAAGGGTCTATCTAAGTGCTGTTCTATCATGTACCCAAACGCATATTTTAATTATTATATTATTTTCCACGAGTACAAATTGTAACGTGGTACTATGTTGTTAACACTACTACTACTAACTAATGCTAGCAGCTAAGCCATCATTTTAAAGTTAGTGAGTGAATGGTGTTTCTCTATTATAATAATGACTGTGCCTTGTCGATTGATTTCTTTCCTCATCTTGTTGTTGCTGGTGTTAACATTGTTTTTATAAAGACCGATTTTATTACAATAACATTAAAAATGGAGATTCGCAGGGTACCAACTTACTATTAGTGGTCAGGTCTAAAAGTAAAATAGTCTGTGTCAGTGAAGAACAGGGAATAGCAACATTTATTTATGCTTGTAATGGAATGATCCTGTATATTTGGGACCACTGTTGGCTTACCAATAAATATTTGAAACTTGTTGCTGCCTGTTTAGCATTTTAATTAATATATATACATACATATTATATATCCAATTACTTATATTGTACTCCATAACTTTATAGGTGAGACCAAAGAAGCAACAAACGCCTGCTATTGTTGCATTTGCGTTTACTGGGCTCACCTATTTCACCTTGAAAGGCATACAAAAACGTAAAGCGGTATGTACTAAATGCAGAGTCAACATAACAGAGTCTGGATCGACGACGACCAACTTCATTAGGCATGTGAAAACTCGGCATCCAGATTGGTAAGATCATACAATAGTTATGAAGACTATGTGTTGTTGGACTCAGTCTGCATATATTACTACAAGCATATAAGTCTGTTAAACCACCCTTGCCACCTATATTTTACTTTGCAAACTGTTTGTTAGTGATCAATGGAAGTCTTTGAGTGGGTAAGTTTGTGTGCTTGCTTGATTAACCGGAGCACAATTATGACAGGAATTCTAAATCACTTGCAAATGGTCTGTACTCAAATGTGTTGTTGTTTATTTGTGGCCAGTGTTAGAAGTGGCTACATGTTTTTAAGGGTACTGCACACAAAATTTATAGGGTGGGAGGGGGATGGTGTGGGTGGGCACCCCCCCCCCCCCCCTCCCCCGCATGTCGAAAATTTTTCATATTTTGAAGCCTCGCAGCTGTCAGGACAGTGAATTTAAAGACAAACTTAAGCACCAACCCATCAGTCTTTTTTGGAGTCAAGCAACACAGTATTAGTAGATAATTAGGTCTTGGAAATATATTTCATAAATATATTCATACATAAAAATATTGTATCCGAATCAACAACGTAAACTTTATACATCTTGTGTTTACTTAATGCATCATCTAGTCTAGTGTCACTTATCTTTTGATTACAAAACTAAACATTTCTATTGACCAATTTTTTTTGTCCCTGTGATTGCTGTATAATTTTCTCTAATGCTTTGCCACTCTCTGGTCTAGTGTTCTAATATAACTAACTTTATCCTTCCATGCACCAAAATCTCAAAATGGTTATGGATAGAAAATATTTTTTGCTATTTGATGCTAATGCTTGCTGCTTAGCAACCAATTCAGATCTCCAACTGATCAACTGATTTGATCCACCCTATTTGTGATTTGCTAACTGTTGCAATCTCTGATTTTGTGTAATTTACATGTAATTTTAGGTACAAAGTCTATTTAAATAAAGCTCAGGGACCAAAGGTGGATGGCCAATTACCGATCTCGAGGTTTTCTACGCAAGGGAAATATCCACCCAGCCATCCTATTCAGCGAACAATAGCTGCATCCATAGTGGATAACTTAATTATCGACTGTTCACTACCTTTGTCTATTGTTGGTCATAGCAGCTTTAGAGCCCACATGGAGGTTGTTGACCCCAAGTTTTCCCACATGTCCAGGTGAGAAGCTGTTACATTATGCAATGCAACAATTGCGTCTAGGATTGAAATATGCCCATGTGTGTGCATGCACTCCCTACAGCAGAGGAAAACTATTATTTAATTAGCTGAGACTTGGCCTTTGTTCTATAACTTGTATGTTATGACTGACATTGTATCCAAATATATTTGGTATAGGCCTGGTGTAGATAATTTGGCATGATTTATTTCAATCAGGACACAAGTGCAGCGCTTAATTGAGGACAGGGCCAAGAGGATTTCTTTGGATGTTTCCAAGTCACTGGCTTCTGCAGACCACGTATCCATCACCCTGGATATTTGGTCTGATCGCACCATGAGAGGGTTTGTGGCCATAACTGCTCACTATGTGAAAGAAAAATGTCTCGTAAACCATCTTCTGACCTGTGAAAGAATTATTGGTAGGTTTATATATTTTAGAATACATAATACAATTCTGTAGCACACTTAGTCAAACTTGGCAGTCGATCCCATATGTCATGTTTTATTACAATGGTATTGACTGACTACATAAATTCAAAATACTTTTGGTTACACACAGCTGGCTAGTTTTCAGTCACAACCAATCAGGCAATGATGATGGCATATGAAATTCTATTCACACATAGCTCCCTCTGTATAGATAGCGTTCATAATATATCAGCAGTCAGTCAATGTTTATTTGCTTGCTCAGGTTGTTTGTTAACTCACTTTGTTGTAGGGAGGCATACAGGTGAAAGAATTCATAACATGGTCAAGGACTGCTTAAAGGAGTTTGGCGTTCTTCAAAAGCTGCAGTTCATAATAACAGACAATGCAGCCAACATGCGAAAGGCCTTTGCAACATCATTCTTTAACTCAGATGAAGAGGAAGAAGTTGTCGAAACTCCTCAAGCTGAAGATGTAGATGATCCAGAGCTTTGGGAGGACACGGAAGATTGCGAAGAGGCAGTGAGACACATCACTCTTGGAAAAACCAGACTGTCATGCTTTGCCCACATTTTGCAGTTGTGTGTTGCCGATGGTTTAAAGGTGTGTTTGAGGATTACTTTCTTAGCTTTTTTGAATTGATATAATAGGCTTGAGAATAGCTTGATTTGTTACAGCAATTGTCTACATAGTTTTCGACAAACTTGGTCTCATATCCTACTTATCTAGGTTAACAGATCTATGCGAACAGCCCTCGCCAAGACATCCAAACTCACTTCACTGCTCCACACAAGCACCACATTAAAAGACTTGTTTGAAAAGGCTTTCCCTAACCGGTCACTGCTGCAGCCAAATTCCACACGATGGAATTCTACTCTAACACATGTAAGCAGTTATTCAAATCACTACACCTAGCAATGTAGTAAGGGTTTAATCAAGTCCACCTTTTAGCGTCATTGGGGGAAGTGATTGCTGTAACTCATCACTTACTCTATGCATGTAGCATAATAGATGGTGAGCTATCAATTAAATAATTTTTGTGGTAGGCAGCAAGATTATTTGCGCTGCTGTCAAATTATAAAAAAAATAGGGCAGATTGGGCCACATCGATTTCTTTCAGTGCAGAGCGCATAAAGTGAGCAGCCCAATTTTTCACCAATCTGGTAATGTTGGTTGTAATGTCTAAATGCATCAACAAGTGCAGTGGCTCTGTACTATTTGACTGGTCCATGTACCAACATTGCATTTGTGTGATTTAATTTGGATAAATAATTTTGATTGTAGATTAAATCTGTGATTGACCTTGATCACAATGCACTGAGAGATGTTCTAGCTGAAGCTGGGCAAGATAGCCTAGTTCTGACTAGCGTACAATATGCTCAACTACAGGAATGCGTTGAGTTGCTGTCTCCCTTTCTCGAAGCTACAGAGATCTGTCAAGGAGATAAGGTAGATTCTCTATATTTTTCACAAATTTTGAAAACAGTAAAAGCTAGCTATAACACATAATGCAGTTACAAGTTTTTCACTTTTGTGCTGTTTATTCTGGCTTTGAAATTTGACAGCAGGAATCACTAGTCTAATAACATGTACAATGATGGAATTCTGGTTATGGCTCTGGTTTTTCCACAGATGAAAATTTAGTAAAAAAATAAATTTGGAGTTGGGCCCTCTTTAGCAGTTCAAAGCAATAATGTCACAACAAAAAAGGGCAACTCCAGTTTGTTTGCATATCTGTCTTTTTGCACCAACTTGGACAGTCTTTTGTTAACTCCTATTGACTTGGTTAGCATTGAATGCTAATGTTAGTCATAGATCAAATTGTTGTCATTGGATGTTTGTTACGGTGAAACGCTCCAATCTTCATTTTTAATGACACATGCTGTCTATATATTATTTTATAGGGTGCTACTATTGGAGTTGTCATTCCTAGTGTGCTAGCATTATATAGCCATTTGACAGAGGTGAAGTTGAGCTATCTTCAGTCTATCAGGCAGCAACTATTGGCATCTTTAAAGAAGAGGTTTTCAGGAGTAATTTCTCTGCTTGCCGGAAATTTGCCAGACCTAGAGGAGAATTTTGGACATTCAGTGTATCGGGTGGCTGCTCTAATTGACCCATGCTTCCATGGGTGGATGGATCAGTACATTGATCAAGATTCGATGGTCTTGGCTGACCTGAAAAGGGTCATAATAGGTAATATTAACAAGTTCTCCGTTCATTTGATAAATGTCCTTCTGTGATCTTCACTCGAAGTATTTTCTTGATACAATAAATACTATAATATAGTATTTATTTATTGTATCAAGAAAATACTTATAGCATAGCATATATTATATGCTATTGACAGTACTGTTTTGGCTATTGCAGCCTCATAAATGGAGTGAGAGTTTGGCCTGAAAAAACTCCATGATCCATGAGAGTAGATCTCTGTCATAGTTGTAATGAGCTATTTCTTTGAATACATATAACATTTGGTATTGTTTTCCACAGAGGAGGCTAAGGCATTTGCCACAATACAAACACCAGCTTCTGATGATGATGTTGGCTTGGTTGAACCACCACCAGTAGCACAAGGACTGTTTAAGAAATTGAAAGTTCCTGCGAGTAATTTGGCACCCAGGCAAATGTCCGCTGGGGATGAGTTGGCCAAGTTTGACTCTTTGGCTCCATCATTTGCAGGTATTGTAGTTATTTTCCTTTTCAATTTGTTAGTTTTTGCATTTGCTGAAAGAATTATATATCGATGTTGTCATCAGACACTAGTTAGTGCAAGCCACTAATTAATAACAAGTAATTGAAAATTTTAGGCTCATGTTTGGACTTTTGGATGGCGCATCGTACCGATATGCCTATTCTGCATTCAATCGTCCTAAAAGTCTGTTCAGCACCTGCCACCAGTGCTCCAGTGGAAAGAGTTTTCAGCCACGGTGGCATACTGATGAGACCTCACAGAGCACGCATGTCTGCAAAACTGTTATCCAATCTTATCTACTGCAAATGCAATCGACTGTAAATTGTATCTTATGTAAATATGTATAAATAAATATTCGTACAGAACTGAAGTGTGAATTGAATTGACTGCTGTCATTGCTGAGTTAGAATTGAATCAATTCTTTGGATCATGTTTTAACAAGAATTTAGAATTCAATTGACAGAAGTGACGAAAGAATTGGAATTGAATCAATTCTTTTGGTTATAGTTTGACAAGAATTGAGAATTGAATTGTTAGACATTTATAGGAATTGGAATTGAATCAATTCTTTTGGTTATAGTTTGACAAGAATTGAGAATTGAATTGTTAGACAATTATAGGAATTGGAATTGAATCAAGTCTTTTGGCTGCACATTGAGAAGAATTGAGAATTGAATCAATTGAAACCACAAAAGAATTGGAATTGAATCAATACTCCTTTTAGAGCCTTAAAAACATCTCTGGTAATAATTAATAAAAAAGCACTATTTAGTAAGAGTTTGTAGTTGTTTTAAATTTCTGTTTAACCATTCTATACTAATACATAACTTTTTATTTTAGTTCATTATGGAATCAAAAGTACATAGAACAGAAGTCTTCCTTCCTAAGTTTGTATTATTTAATATTTACTGACTCTAGCTATATTGTATGAGATTTTCCCTACTTATTACACAATAAATGTATATATTCACATATTGTTTCATTTTTAATCACTGTATTTATTCAATGTAGATATATCTCCTCTTTTTATCTCTCCTCTCTCTCAACATACTCTCTCCTCTACCAAATACTCCTCTCTCCTCTCTTGCAGTTATTTCCCAAATACTGTAGATTTTAACCATCTAGAGGTCTAATTTTCCAACATATTTTATAGCATTTAATATACTTATTATGTAATAAATGTATATTATTCAATGATGTAAATGTAAATATATCCATAAATATGTACATAATTATCCATATATACATAAATGTATAAAAAACTAAAAAAAAAATCTCTCCTCTCTCTCCTCTCTCTTCTCTCCTCTCTCATCTCTCCTCTCCCCTCTCTCCAGAAGATTTTCCCTACTTATTATGTAATCAGGTATATAATCATATAATTTTCATTTTTGATCAATATATTTGTTCAATGTAGATATATCTCCTCTCTCTATGTAGATATAAATATAGCCATAAATATGTACATAACTAACCATATATACATGAATGTATAGAAAACTAAAAAATCTCTCTCCTCTCTCATCTCCCATCTCTCCTCTCTCCTCTCTCCTCTCCCCTCTCTCTCAAGATACCATATGAGTTCGAGTTATGTAAAAAAGTTATCAAAACTTGAATGCCATACATTCAAAATCTATATGCCATATAAGTTCAAATTAAGTAAAAAACTAATCAAAACTCAAATGCCACTTAAATGCCATTCAAATGCCACTCAAGTACCCCTCAAGTAAAATACAATATAAACTCGGCGAATTCATCCAACGCCGTAACCCATTGTCTCAACCCCAAGGTCTAATCCACAAAAAAACACTTGGTAGGGAGATCTGCTCATATATTACTACTGGTGCCATTTACCTTTAGCCCCATATACGTTATATCATTCGATAAATATTTATATTTTTGTACTCATTCGCTCATTGTGTAGTCTTGTTATTTGATTGGATAAAGTGCCTAATCACTTCCTGTGAATCACCTATAAAAGGCAGAACTTTTGCTCTAAGTAGTCAGTTGTAATGTGTCTTTTACTACTCGTTTTATTCTGGAGGAATAAAATGCATAGTTTCTCAACAGCATTGAGTTGAGTATGAAGGCTCCTTACTGTTTGTACAGTTGGAGATACTCTATCACACACATTTTTGGTACTATACTGACCTGTGGTTGTAACAGGTTAAACTAACAACTGGTGGCAGCTTGCTACCAACCTTAGCTAGTAGGGTTCTCCCCCAAAATCCACTACAACCATTACATGATGAAGGGGGTTATTCAAGTAGGTGTAGCCCTTTGATGAGTAAAGGCGTGGGCAATCGAAGGATGGATGTATGTAGAGACCGAAAGTTAAGAAAGTTTGTCATGCGATTCCCCTACTAAATGAGTTTTTGTTGGTCAAAACAAATCTCAGTATATTGAACCTGCTCCTTCATTACCAATAGATGTAGAGCTGAGTTGTAGAGTCTGATAATTTTTTCTATTCACAGGATTGATGGAGCTAGCAGTTACAGTGCCGATGCAAATGTGACAGTTTTCATTTCTGCAGATCTACCCCCGTCTCAGAGCTCCGGGTTTATTAAAGTCAAAGCTGTTTTCGATTACTTCCTTACTAGAAATAATACACAAATTGCTCAACAGAAGACTTTTGTTTTTCACTCAAAACGACAGAGCTCCAATTGGATGGTAAGTAGAAAAACATTTTTTCTACTACAACCTTGTTAACTGATAATGATTTTGCCACAAAACTTTAACGTGACATATTAGGTGCTGGTGGCATAGGAGATTATAAGAAAGGATTATAGCGAAGGATTACATTTGCAAGCTATTAAAGTTTGTTTGTTTCTCCCTTATCTGTATATCCAGTTGAATTAACTTCTTTTAAAAAAAAAACACCTGAAATGCCACTCGCTGCCATCCCGAAAAACAAAGAGAATTGCTGAAGATTTGACCTGACCACGAAAAAAATTTATATATCATTTATAGAGGCAAACACAACACAACATAATTTTGTTAACATCAAAGAGAGACCATGTTGCTGCGCTATGTAGCTGGTGCCTGTAAGGACTAAACAGAAAAATTGTGTTCGGAGGTGATTATCAGGTTTCTCCACAATAAATTTTTTATAGCTGTCGTCGATTGAAAGCATAAATAAATGGAAAATGTATTACGATTCCAATTTATAAGGTGTTTTCACTTAATAGGTACTACAAATTTATCCAACAAGAAAGTAACTATGTTTTAGCTCTCTGCTTTGATTTAAAAATAATTGAGAACTGTGATAATGACAGGTGGTCTCGAGTACTCACTGTAAGCAGTATAATAGGAGCAAATCTGCATAAAAAATGTGAAACCAGGAAATGTGGAGAGAATGGGGAAAGTTTGATAAATGTGAACCTATAAAGCAATAGAATGATCCTGCAATGGGAAGTTCGTGCAAATGTGAATGTTTGTAATGTGAATCTTCAGAAGTTCTACAAGTTACGTTTTGAAGTAGTTTGTCAAGCTTGTAGTCAACAAAGTGATTATTAAATGCATGAAGGGAAACATGAAATCGGTGTGACTAGGAGTTTTTGTTAGCTTAATGAATGCACGTAAAGTTCACTTTGTTATAAATTGTTCATACAGTTCTTCCCACATTTTGTTTGTTCATAGAGTTAATATTTTGTGTGATGGTATTTAGATTTTGACATAAGTTGGTTTTATGATTTTTCCGCGTTATGATTATTTTTGGTGTCTGGTGGAACTACAATTTTTATCCTGGTTGGTACTTTCTGTCCAAGTATTGGTTTGAGCAAAAAGATAATGATGAGTACTGACAAGCATTTTGATGTTAGCCGAAATATTATTTGAATTTATCCATAAACCTTCTTTTTAGATGAGTCTACTTTTATCAGAGAGTGAGTTTACACTTTTGATGATAACTAAAAGTTTTTGTTACCATAACGCAAAGATACATAGCTCAAGTAGTGCAAGTGATGCTGAATTATCAACTCAAATCATACAAAATATGCTAAGTTAGTAATTAATGTAGAGTCTGCCCTACAGTTTATGATTTTGCTGCTTTTGAGGAACTGATTGTTTCCATTTTCTTGTTTCTCTAAGAATTTTGCTGATAAAAATATTTAAAAGAGTTTTCTTGGCGCTGTTGTGGTAATTGAGAGTAGTATTACAGTGGCAGATCTTGATATGGATGTCTAAGGACAACGTGAAGTTCTTGTTTAAAGGTGCCTTCATGAGCACCAGGTGTCCAGGAGATCCTGTAGAGTACCTTTTTGTGTGCATCAGGTGTTGATTCACATAGTTGATATTGTAGTGCTTGATCGATCGTTGATATTGTAGTGTTTGATCGTATATTGTTATGTTTAGTTTATGTGCATTATTTGTGCAGTGGATGCTGACATTGGGGTTTTGTGTCGTGGTTTTGATTTTTGTTTTACTAGTGGATGCGTACTCAAACTACCGTTTTCTCAGAAGCTACATGTATAAAAAGTAAGTGTTGTTTTGCTAGAAAGCAATTGACAAGCAAAATTTTCGAGGAGATGCAAAGAAAAATGTGAAGAGTGAAGATGATACAGTTGATGGTAGTGGGAGTGAAGTTGTAGATAATGTTGCAGTTAGTCTGAAGTGAAACATGATAATAGTTTTCTTGGTATTGGTACTGGAATTAGGTTTTTATTTTTACTTTTTGTGGTTTTACAGTGTTTAGCATTTCTGAAAGCAGAATCAGAGAAGTTTATTTGACAGAAAACTTTCTCGTTCGAATCGTAAATAAAACTATTGGCAGGTGATGAAAGTCTACTTCATCACAGATGCTAGTGGTGAAAGACTTCACGTAAAGACGCAATCGCGCTCTCTGATGATGTTTGCTGGACTGACGTAATCTGGGAAGAGGTCTGCTTTTTTATGAATTACTAACGCTATTCAAACTGTAGTTCATCCTCTGGCGGCAGAAATACATAATTCTCGTGTTGCATATCAAAAAGCCTTAAGCGAGGTATTCTGAATGATATTTCACGAAGGAATGATTTTTGTAACAGTGAGTTTTCCCAGATATGGAAACAACAAATGGTTGATAGTTGATGATTTGATGGATGAATGTTTTGGTAAAGCAAATGCTAATGTTATGTACACGAAATATAATCATCATTTGAACATCAGCATACTTTTTATTTTTCAGAGTTTGTTTCTGAAAGGGAATCGTAAATTTTCTGCGAACAGTCACCGTTTGTTTTAATGTTATAATCCCTTGAGATGTTTCTTGAGCGTCATATTTGGCTCACCAATAATTTTTGGGAAGAACAAAACATGTGGAAGAAGCTTTTGAAAACAAGTGACAGACAAACCTTCCTTTTTTTATAAATAAACACTACTCAGCAAATAGATGATCGTTGCTGATCGTTGAACTTTTTTTATCAGGCGATCCCATGATGTTATATGTGTCCAAGTGAGAGCATTTTGTTCGTTGCGTACATCGCATCTGGCTCAATTCGAAATTCTGTGATCTCTATAGCAGAAATAGATCCGATTAGGACTTTCATGGAATGCGCTTACAATATTAGATATGGAGCAACAACAATGTCGGCGGCTCACTAAAATCAGGTAGAGTGAAGAACAAAGGATATTGCTAGCTGGGTAGGAACTATAGGATAGATGAGAAAAAAGATTCTGCTGCAAAAAGGTTTTCTAGCTGCCCTACTAGTACCCATCATTGCGGCTCACCATAGGTATACTTAAAGCTGTAAGTAGTAATATATGAGCAGATCTCCCTACCAAGTGTTTTTTTGTGGATTTGATCTTGGAGTTGAGACAATGGGTTACGGCGTTGGATGAATTCGCCGAGTTTATATTGTATTTTACTTGAGGGGTACTTGAGTGGCATTTGAATGGCATTTAAGTGGCATTTGAGTTTTGATTATTTTTTTACTTAATTTGAACTTTTAAATTTTGAATGTATGGCATTCAAGTTTTGATAATCTTGTACATAATTATATACATAACTTTGACTCATAGAGCATCTAGATTTTGAATGTATGGCATTTAAGTTTTGATATTTTTTTGTAATTCGACTCATTACATCTACATTGAATAAATACAGTAATTAAAAATGAAACAATATGTGAATATATACATTTATTGTGCAATAAGTAGGGAAAATTTCATATAATATAGCTAGAGTCAGTAAATATTAAATAATACCAAACACTACAACTTGTAATGACAATCAAATCAATGCATAAGCTTTTACTAAAAACTATCTTGAAAACCTTCAAAACATGATCCCAAATGGAAAAAAATGGATAAAGTTAGATATTCATCTATTTGTTTACATCTACAAAAAAGAGGTATTTGGTGAAATATTTTTTCGATTTATTCAATTTTCATTAATTTCTTACAAAAACAAATCATCCTCTAAATGGTTAAATTTCATCTAATTGTACAAATTTACAAAAAAAACAGGGTATTTGGTAAAATATTCTTTCATTTCATTAAATATTCATTATTTTTTTGCAAAAAAGAAATCACCCTTTAAATGGTTAAATTTTATCTGTTTGTATATCTTTACAAAAAACAGGGTGTTTGGTAAAATATTTCCTTTACTCTATTCAATTTTTATTAATTTTTTCAATAATTGCTGTTAGATATTCATCTATTTGTTTACATCTACAAAAAAGAGGTATTTGGTGAAATATTTTTTCGATTTATTCAATTTTCATTAATTTTTACAAAAACAAATCATCCTCTAAATGGTTAAATTTCATCTAATTGTACAAATTTACAAAAAAAACAGGGTATTTGGTAAAATATTCTTTCATTTCATTAAATATTCATTATTTTTTTTGCAAAAAAAGAAATCACCCTTTAAATGGTTAAATTTTATCTGTTTGTATATCTTTACAAAAAACAGGGTATTTGGTAAAATATTTCCTTTACTCTATTCAATTTTCATTAATTTTTTCAATAATTGCTTAAATATACATTATTCACTATTTTCTTATTCTAATTGTATAAATTTACAAAAAAAACAAGGTATTTGGTAAAATATTCTTTCATTTCATTAAATCTTCATTATTTTTTTGCAAAAAAAGAAATCATCCTTTAAATGGTTAAATTTTATCTGTTTGTATATCTTTACAAAAAAAACAGACTATTTGGTAAAATATTTCCTTTATTCTATTCAATTTTCATTAATTCTTTCAATAATTGTTTAAATATAAATCATTCATTATTTTCTTATTATTAGGTGAGCACCCTATCATACAAAATTAGTTTCTTGAGTGAGGGTTTTATCCTGCATTTTCCTTTTGAATTTTTTTCAAAAATTTACCATTTTTTTCAAAAACAATCATTTATACATACAATTTCCATTATTTTTTAAACAGAACAATTCCTATCTCTGAGAGGTTAGAGATATTGGGGTAGAAAACTTAGACATGATGATGAGAAGGCTATGGATTTTCCCGTTTAAGAACAAACCATTTTCGATGGCAATTTCAATTCGGAAAACTAAAACAACGCAATTTGTTTTTCAAAACGCAACCATCAGAAAGCTTTTGTCATGATGAGGAGGAGGAGGCTATGGTTTTACCCATTCAAGAACAAACCATTTTCGATGGCGACTTCAATTCTAAAAACGAATTAGAACTGAAGCATGTAGTATTACGTAATCATTTTTTTTTTAAAGAAGAACAATCCATTTTTGATAGCAACTTTAATTCTAAAAACTAAATCAATGTAACTTTTTTATTCTTTGTCTCCCATGAAATTGTTCAAAACGAATTAGAACTGAAGTATGTGGTATTACATGATAATTTTTTTAAAAAAACACATCAAAATCGACAAATTACTCCTCTAGATAGTTCAAGTTTACAATATTTGAGAATTAATCACAATAGAAACATTAAGCCTACTTGATAAAAAAGAATTTGACTGTTAAATTTAACTAATTGATTCAATGTTATTATTTGGATCTTTTGAAAATAAACATTTCAATGAAAACATCATATTTAGTCTTTGACACACTTGAAACCATTTTCCAGTAAATTTTACCAACAATATTTCAGAAATTTTTACTAGATATTTACAAAAAAAAATGAGGTATTTTGGTAAAATATTCTTTTATTACATTCCTTTTTAATTTTTTATGTTTTAAAACAGGGTTTTATTACAAATTTTTTTGTTGTTTCAACTTTTTAAAAAAATAATCATTATAATATACAGTTTTCGATATTATTTTAAAAAAATAAATATATATAGCGATTTTCACTTTATATTCTTTTATTCCATTCAATTTTCAATAATTTTTTGAGTGAGGATTTTATCCTACACCTTCCTTTTAAATTTTTTTTATTTTTTTAAAAAATAATCATTGAAATATATAGTTTTCGATATTATTTTAAAAACAATGTATATATATAGAGTTTTTCATGGTATTTGGGAAAATATTTTTTTATTTCATTCAATTTTTAATAATTTTTTGAGTGAGAGTGAGAATTTTATCCTACACAATCCTTTTAAATTTTTTATGTTTCAAAACAGAGCTTTATTACATTTTTTTGAACTTTTTAAAAAATAATCATTGAAATATATAGTTTTCGATATTTTTTGATTTTTTTGTACTTTTTAACTTTTTTAAAAACTGTCAAAAAATCACCAAATTACCTCTCTAGATGAATAAAATTTACTTTTAAAAAATAATCATTGAAATATACAGTTTTCGATATTTTTTGATTTTTTTTGTACTTTTTAACTTTTTTAAAAACTGTCAAAAAATCACCAAATTACCTCTCTAGATGAATAAAATTTACAAGTAAATAATTGTAATAGAAAATACCATATCTAGTTTTTACATTCATAAAACTGTTTTATAGTAAATTTTCTGTAATACAAACTACTATAGCTTACGATATCAATGGTTACAAAGTGCTTTTCTTGAACAATATCTTTCTCGATATTCTTCTGGTATATTATTAGACCCAGGGAGGAACTCTTGTATTCCGTATTCTCTGTGATCCAATAATTGACTAAAATACAAAAGTTATTCATTATATAAATAAATTTTACTCTTAGCTACATTAGATAGTTTACATTTTATATATAACAGGAAAATAACTCACTGAGTTACATCATTCAGCTCAATATTTCTTAGGGAAAGTTCTTTACTCTGTTTTCTTTTTACGATAAAATGGACTAAAATAAAAAATGATGTATTAGTATAGTATGATTAAAATTAATGTAAAATAAATATAAACTTTCGTTATTTTTTCAACTTCTATGTAAAAGAAATACACTGATTACACACGAAAAAGTCCTTTTTTATCATTTGGTGTGATTTTTTTTCAACTTCTAGCTAAAAAAATACACTGATTACACAAAAAACCCTTTTTTTTAATCCAAAATATATATAATTTAAAAATGTTTTACAAAAAAAATGTATATGAATTGATCATTTATGTGAAAAACTAAACATTTTTGTAAAATAATTATAACCTTTTGTTATTTTTTAAACTTTTATGTAAAAAATACACTGATTGCACAAAAAAGTCCTTTTTTTAATCCGAAATAGATATAATTTAAACATGTTTTACAAAAAATGTTTATGAATTGATCATTTATGTGAAAAACTAAACATTTTTGTAAAATAATTATACCCTTTTGTTATTTTTTTAACCTTTTATGTAAAAAAAATACACTGATTGCACAAAAAAAATCCTTTTTTAATCCGAAATAGCTATAATTTAAAAATGTTTTACAAAAAATGTTTATGAATTGATCATTTATGTGAAAAACTAAACATTTTTGCAAAATAATTATAACCTTTTGTTATTTTTTAAAACTTTTATGTAAAAAAATACACTGATTACACAAAAAAGTCCTTTTTTTAATCCGAAATAGATATAATTTAAAAATGTTTTACAAAAAAGGTTATGAGTTGATCATTTATGTGAAAAATTGAACATTTTTGTAAAATAATTATCACCTTTTGTTATTTTTCCAACTTTTATGTAAAAAAAACACTGATGATACAACAAAATCCTTTTTTAATTCGAAATATATATATATATATATAACTTAAAAATTTTTTACAAAAATGTTCACAAATTTATCATTTTAAGGGGTTTTTCATTGTAAGAATACACTAAATTTTCACAAATCAACTTTTTAAAATTATGGTAAAAATTAATAAAACTTACCTATAGTGATATGAATCCCTTGAGTTATAGATTAGCTTCTCGAGAGTTTGTTCTCCACAGTCTTCTTTTTCAGCATCATCGAAGTGATTGAGAAAATCCTCAGATTTTGGATTATCAGCCAGTTCCGAGGCTTGGACGAAGGCTTGATGAGCTGCGAGTACACTGATGTTGTAGAAAATTGAATTGTCTGCGTTTCGACTCAGACCCTTGAACAAAATCACTCCAAATCTCTCCGATGTCACAGCAGAAGCTATTTGATGAGGAATGCGCATATCTCCGATCAGTAATTCTTCATCTACAACACTTCTGTATTGAACTAGAAGAGTCTCTTCATTTCCATTCCATCGCCTGTCAGACTTTGTTATAACTTCAGGGTTTTGGAAACATATGACACTATCTGTTGGGAAATCCTGAAGATTAGCTACCTCGAAATAAGCATTGATTTGTCGCATACTTTTTTCTGGTAATACATCAAATACATTCTTACACCTCAAAGTAGTTCCTGTTTCTGTAGCAGCACGAAAAATTGCTTTTCCAGTCTTTTCAACACCCATGTAGATCAAAACCAGTGGTCGTATTTGCGAAGCTTCATTGACAAGTAATCCCGCCGCTAATGGAATAGTGCTCTTCACTCTAACTACCTTTCCATCCTTTTTATAGTTGTATATGATGGTGCAGTTCGTTTCATCATGGAGCTCAACGGTTAACACCTGCATAACTGTAGGTATTGGTAAATCTTCAACTTTGACTATGTTTTCAATGTTTCTTCTGGAAGCTGGAGATAGAGTACTTAACAGAGAGGCGCTTTTGATGATGAGAGTTGCCAGAGTATTCAGACTGGCGCTTTGAAAGGGAATCGTAGTGCGTTGAAGAAGTACATTGTCATCAATCACCTTCTTGTCTTGTGAAGGTTTTGGTTCTTTATTCTTCAGTTGTTTTGATATGATTTGTGTCGACATTCTAAAAGATAAAGTAAAAATCCATGTTATGATTTCTTTTCCAAACCAATTTGAAGATATATATACATATATATATATTTACTCAATATCATACCACTGTTAGTATCTAAATCGATAAAAATTAAATTTATACTCAATCAAGTTGACTTACCTCCAAACAGAAAAGTCCTTCTAGCAGTTGTAGTAGATGATGTTGTAGTAGATCTTGCTCCTTCAGTTGCTAATGTCGAAGTGACTGCTTTCTGTGTAAAAACAGTGCTTCTTATATAGCTGAAATCATGCCATTTATCATAAGGTTAAATTAATGAAACATTGTTTCTACGGAAGAACACCAATGCTTTCGCGGGAATAAATAATTTATTTTCACGCGAATACAAACCAATGCTTTCGCGGGAATAAACATTTTATTTTCACGCGAATGGAAACTGTTGCTTTCGCGGGAATGAATACTTTATTTTCACGCGAATACAAACCAATGCTTTCGCGGGAATAAACATTTAATTTTCACGCGAATGGAAACTGTTGCTTTCGCGGGAATGAATACTTTATTTTCACGCGGATACAAACCAATGCTTTCGCGGGAATAGATAATTTATTTTCACGCGAATGGAAAGCGTTGCTTTCGCGGGAATGAAAATTTTATTTTCACGCGAATACAAAGCAATGCTTTCGCGGGAATCAATATTTTATTTTCACACGAATGGAAACAGATGCTTTCGCGGGAATAAATATTTTATTTTCACGCGAATACAAACCAATGTTTTCGCGGGAATAAATAATTTATTTTCACACGGATGGAAACCCTTGCTTTCGCGGGAATGAAAATTTTATTTTCCCGCGAATACAAACCAAAGCTTTCGCGGGAATCAAAACTTTATTTTCACACGAATGGAAACCGTTGCTTTCGCGGGAATCAATACTTTATTTTCACACGAATGGAAACCGTTGCTTTCGCGGGAATAAATATTTTATTTTCACGCGAATACAAACCAATGTTTTCGCGGGAATAAATAATTTATTTTCACACGGATAGAAACTGTTGTTTTCGCGGGAATAGAAATTTTATTTTCCCGCGAATACAAACCAAAGCTTTCGCGGGAATCAATACTTCATTTTCACGCGAATGGAAACCATTGCTTTCGCGGGAATAAATATTTTATTTTCACGCGAATACAAACCAATGTTTTCGCGGGAATAAATAATTTATTTTCACACGGATAGAAACTGTTGTTTTCGCGGGAATAGAAATTTTATTTTCCCGCGAATACAAACCAAAGCTTTCGCGGGAATCAATACTTCATTTTCACGCGAATGGAAACCATTGCTTTCGCGGGAATAAATATTTTATTTTCACGCGAATACAAACCAATGTTTTCGCGGGAATAAATAGTTTATTTTCACGCGAATGGAAACCGTTGCTTTCGCGGGAATAAATATTTTATTTTCACGCGAATACAAACCAATGTTTTCGCGGGAATAAATAGTTTATTTTCACGCGAATAGAAACCAATGCTTTCGCGGGAATAAAGAATTTATTTTCACGCGAACAGAAACCAATGCTTTCGCGGGAATAAAGAATTTATTTTCACGCGAATAGAAACCAATGCTTTCGCGGGAATAAATAAGCTATTTTCACGCGAATGAAAACCGTTGCTTTCGCGGGAATAAACAATTTATTTTCACGCGAATACAAACCAATGCTTTCGCGGGAATGAAAGATTTATTTTCACACATTCACCTATATAAGAGACAACGGTTTCAGACAGAAAGCATCCAGTTCAACAACAGTGAGCAAAGGAGCAACATCTATCTACTACATCTTCCATTGCAACTACTAAGAGTTCTCTCTTCATAAAGGTAAAACTTAAATTCAAATATTTCCGCTAGCTAACACAACTATCTGAAGGCTTTATGACATATCTATCTTTAAATTGGTTATAAAGAATTGAACCAATTTTTTTCTGTTTTTTTCAGAATGAATACTCAAGTCGTAGAAAGCCAACCATTGTATCTAAAGTCGGAATCTCAGCCTGATGAAAAGGTAAGAATTAATAAAAAATACTATTTAACACCTGTTGAACACCTTTAATTATTTTAGTTATCTAATTATCGCTTGTATTTTAGAACAATGCAACAACAAATCCAATCCACTTAAAGGACTTCCTTCCAGAAATGTATCATAACTATGTGATAAATAATGATGTTGTTGAAGAAAAAGCTGTAGAACGTTTGACATTTCAAGTTATAATATTCTGTATAACTCAACACATGATGAGTATGGGGATGTGTTGTAAGAAACGTGATATATCTACAGAACGTTTTGATGACATTATAAAAAACAGTTTCGAAATCGTTTTGTCAATGGTGGAAGTCGTTAATATTAATAATTTTTTAAAAGAAATTGAAAGAAGTGCTTGGAATCAAATAGTTTTCAAAAAATTATACAACATGACATGGAACAAAAAAACTTTTTATAAATTCAGAAAGCATATTTATAATTATGTCCAAATAGATAAAGCTCTATCCTCTTCTGTAGGTATTTTAGAATTAATGTTGGAAGCGTTTCATACATATTTATGAAAAATTTTTAGTTGTTTTTTATTATTTTACAATATTTTGTTCAAACTATTATATTTTATTTCTTACCAATTTAGATGTTAAAAGCGGTATAATATTAAGTAAATACATATATATATATTTGAATCCATCCTTTGTTGTCTGTCTCCACATCCCAATAGTTTAATAAGCACATTCTCAATCTACCATAACTCTATGATCTTAACTGCTTTTGGCATAAATACATATATATATATATAAGACACTCTAAGTAATAAATACACTCTTAGCCACTCATGCAAATATTACCCTTTTATTTTTAGAATGTTATGGATACTCTTTCTGAAGAGCTCCTTAGCACAGATCCATATCCAACAGAAAATAAAATGAAAAACGGCAAAACAACTCCTAAGAGAAGGAAAACTGCTCCAAAAAAGCGAATAGTAAGGAAACGAAAACAAACAGTGAGAAAACAAACTACTTCCGTTGATAAGCAAACAATGGAGAACGCAGCTATAACTCATTTAACAGTTGAATGTCTCAACGAAAGGAGAGCTAGGGAATTAGAAAAGTCTAAAGGTTCTCAAGTGATTGACTCACCAAAAGTTCCGATTTGCAAAACATTTGAAGATCTTCCTATCCCAAGCATTATGCGAGTGACTGGTGTGATACATCCATCAAGTAAGGAGAAGTGTAGATATTCTCAAGTACACTACCATGAACCTTCAGATATAAATGAACTCGAACCCAAAATACTCCTCTGTCCAGTTGAAATAGCTAAAAACTTCAACTGTGATAATTACCCCCCTCCGTTTAACATTGTATATTTGGGTAGAAAGGGAAAACCAAAAAATAAAAACGTTCTTTGGTATGATGTCAGACGTGTTAGCAGACATCCTCTAAGCAAAAAGAAAGCTGAAGAGGAATCACTATATTTTAGTACATTGACTAAATGTCAGCTCAAACGCTTCTTGAACATCAACACCCTCAATAGTTTTCAACCCGGCGCTATTTTTCCTTACCAAGATGTTGTTGATAGATTCGTTCCTCATCGATTTAAAGGAGGGCAGTCGAATGTAATTTGTATCCGTTATAGCATTGAACAATGTGGAGAAACGCTGTTGAAGACGCTCGTCATACCAGACAAATATGCTTCAGAAGCTAACAAATATACTCCAGGTGTGATGATCTACAGAGGAAAAACAACCCACGGAAAATTTAAGACAGAATACGATCTTTCATTTTGCTCTCCATACTGTCTCGGTCGAATGTATTGGAAACAATATTGTGATCAAGCAAAGCACAACAAAACAATATTAGAAATTGATGATGATGATGAACTTGAAGATTTTCTATGTGGAGACTTTGATGATTTTGAGACAGGATATGTTGCTGAAAAAAAATGATGAGTGTTTTAGCGATGGATAGTCTCTAATTCAAAAAACAAGTTGGACAATGTGACTTGGTGAGCTATTTCCCTTTTCTATATAATGTAAACTATCCAATGTAACTAAAGCTATAATTCAATTTCATGTAATTATTTTAAATTTTTTCCCTACTTATTACACAATAAATGTATATATTCACATATTGTTTCATTTTTAATCACTGTATTTATTCAATGTAGATATATCTCCTCTCTCCTCTCTCCTCTTTTTATCTCTCCTCTCTCTCTCTCAACATACTCTCTCCTCTACCAAATACTCCTCTCTCCTCTCTTGCAGTTATTTCCCAAATACTGTAGATTTTAACCATCTAGAGGTCTAATTTGGTAATTTTCCAACATATTTTATAGCATTTAATATACTTATTATGTAATAAATGTATATTATTCAATGTAAATGTAAATATATCCATAAATATGTACATAATTATCCATATATACATAAATGTATAAAAAACTAAAAAAATCTCTCCTCTCTCTCCTCTCTCTTCTCTCCTCTCTCATCTCTCCTCCCTCCTCTCTCCAGAAGATTTTCCCTACTTATTATGTAATCAGGTATATAATCATATAATTTTCATTTTTGATCAATATATTTGTTCAATGTAGATATATCTCCTCTCTCTATGTAGATATAAATATAGCCATAAATATGTACATAACTAACCATATATACATGAATGTATAGAAAACTAAAAAATCTCTCTCCTCTCTCTCCTCTCTCATCTCCCATCTCTCCTCTCTCCTCTCCCCTCTCTCTCAAGATACCATATGAGTTCGAGTTATGTAAAAAAGTTATCAAAACTTGAATGCCATACATTCAAAATCTATATGCCATATAAGTTCAAATTAAGTAAAAAACTAATCAAAACTCAAATGCCACTCAAATGCCACTCAAGTACCCCTCTGGCGGCGGTATCTGATTCTGACAAGTCAGAAATTTTAACCATCAATGTCTTCAAACGCCTAAAAGCCAAATTTTAGTGCACTACAAGCCTCATTTTATCACAAGAGCTCTTAGTTTATGTTTTAGAAGTTTTAAAGGTGACACCCACAAGAAAGATGAGAGGAAGAAAACAACAAACACTGAGATATGGCTCCTTCAACTGCCGGGGTATGAAAACTGGAACAACAAAGAAAAGTCAGATAGCTGATGACATGACCATGTATGGACTGGAAATGCTAGCAGTACAGGAGACACATATGACAACAACCGAGGTAGAACATATCTCAACCACAGACAAACGAAAAAGTTATACCATATACCACTCTGGAACTGAAGGAGACTCAAAGGCAGGTGTCGCCATAATAGTTAACAGACATGCCAAGGTAAACTTCCTTCATGTTTCTAGTAGACTATGCATGTGCACACTGGAGCTGATTCGACCTAGGCGAAGAATAACAATGATAAGCGCATATGCACCAACCTTACCAAACAGTGAAAGGAATCCAGTAATCAGAGAGGACTTCTATAACGAACTTGAATCGCTGATAAAACTGGTACCGAAGAGAAACACCCTGATTATAGCTGGGGATTTCAACGCTCAAACAGGCTCTGCCTACCACAGATACAGTGAAAACATGGGTATGTTCGGGAAGGGAACAGTCAATTCAAACGGGGAAGAGCTCCTGCTCCTAGCCAATAGAAATGACTTGATTCTGACCAACACCCTCTACCAACACAAACTCAGCCACACCACGACTTGGGAGAGCCCCTTCAGGAACATCATTTACAAAGATGGAAGAGTGAGGCACAACCCATTTAGAAACCAAATCGACTACATACTAACCAGAAGAAAAGACAGGCACATGATAAGAAACTCAAGATCACACAACGGGATGAGCACCCTGTCAGACCACCGACTTGTCAGACTCACCATGAACACTAAAGCTCAGAGATACCGGGGGAAGTTTCCCAAGAGACTTAACCTTGGAAAGCTAAATGATCCAACCACGCAGCAGAAATATGCCTTCTCAGTAGAGATGAAGCTGATGGACAAAGAAGACACCTTGAATGATGTACCACCAACACTACAAGAGAAATGGAACAACATCGTGGAAGCCAACTCTGAAGCAGCGAAGGAAGTACTGGGGTATGTCAAGCGCAGAAAGAGCACCAACAGTATAGTCACAGACCTATCTGAAAAGCAAAGAAAGCTCGGAACACTCATAAATGCAACAAGAAATCAAACAAGGAAAGATGAACTGAGGAAGATGAGAAACACCATGCTGAAAAAGATACACCAACTAGTGAAAGAAGAACAATACCAAGCAATGACAAAAAACATAGAAGAAATAGAAAAATCCAGAGACGACTCTACTCGGATGTTTAAAGCTGTACGCACCATCTACTCTACAACCGAAAAGAAGCCACTCTGCATAAACACAGAGGAGGGTACCACAGCAAATCCTGAACAGCAACTAGAGATAGTCACTAGATACTTTCAGTCAATGTTCACCGCTGACGAAGTATCCCAACTACCGCAGATACCACCAGCCGAAATGAAAACTAAATTCACCAGGGAAGAAATCCAAAGGGCAGTGAAGTCACTCAAAGATAACAAGAGCGTAGGTGCGGATCAACTGAAAGCTGAACAGCTGAAATATGGTCCCACTGCTGTACTTGATCAAATAGCAGAAATACTTAATGAGATAGCGAGAACTGGAGAGTACCCCAAAGAAATGAAGCTCGGACTCCTGGTGCCACTCCAGAAACCTGGAAAACCAAAAGGACCACCGAGCAGCCTTCGACCCATCATACTTCTGTCTGTCATCAGAAAGATACTCGCCATTTGCCTGATAAGAAGGATTGCACAAAAGATCGACGCACACATCCCTATTACACAAGCGGCATACAGACCGGGAAGAAGCACCACCGAGCAAGTGTTCACCATAAAGCTCCTTGCTGAAAAGGCGATCACTTCAACCGATTATACCACCCATATTCTGTTGATGGACATGTCGAAAGCCTTCGACACGGTCCACAGACACAGGATCATGGAAGACCTAAAAGACATTCTAGAACCAGATGAACTGCACATGGTTAAGATCTTAATTGAGGACGTCATTCTAGCAGTGAAGATAGACCAGAATAGGGGACAAGAATTCACCACCAACATTGGCACCCCTCAGGGAGACTGCCTCTCCCCAACCCTATTCACCTTATACCTTGCTAAAGCTCTATCAGATGGACCAAAGTGCTCAATACTATCTGAGCACAACTACAGCAGGGAACGACCACCATCCCACATATTGGACCACCCATACAACAAGCAGGTCCCCTCACAGAAAGCTGGAGTGCTACTAGACCTTCAGTATGCCGACGATATCAGCTGGATTGGGAGTAACCGGAGCGATGGCATCGAGCACCAGAAGAAGACCATTCCAGCAAAACTAGAGGCAAGGAACCTGTGCATCAACTTAAGTAAAACTGAAGAATATACAGTCAACATAGGAAACGCTACTGATGGCAACTGGAGGAAATGTAAATATCTCGGCTCGCTCTTAGACACATCATGTGACATCAGTAAAAGGAAACAATCTGCCATGACAGCCTACCACCGCTTAAAGCCAATATTCAGTGACAAGAAGCTCCCAGTCTCCTACAAAGCTAGGATATTCACAGCCCTTATTGGAAGCATTTTCCTATATAACTGCGAACTGTGGACTCTCACTGAGAAAGCACTAGATGGTATCGACAGCTTCCAGAGGAAACTACTCCGATGGATGCTCAACATCAGATACCCTGCAAAACTATCATGTGAAGAAGTGTATAGAAGAACTGGAATGAAACCATGGACATCGCAAATCGCCACCCGAAGAGTCAGATGGTTCGGACACGTTGCTCGACTAAACCCTGAAGCACCAGCCAGTCTTGCACTAAATGAAGCCCTCAACACAGAAACAAAGAAACCTAGAGGAGGACAACGCTTCACATGGATCAAACAAGTCACCAAAGACCTTGAACCTTTCAATTTATCTGTCACAAGAGCTCTAGATTCAGCCACCGATAGGGTGTACTGGAGGCAAATAGTGCGTAGGGTTGGCTCATGAGGCAATCTCGATGTCTGAATGGACGATATGAGGATAAGTCCAAGTCCAAGTAAAATACAATATAAACTCGGCGAATTCATCCAACGCCGTAACCCATTGTCTCAACTCCAAGGTCAGATCCACAAAAAAACACTTGGTAGGGAGATCTGCTCATATATTACTACTGCTGTATTAGGACAAAAATGAGCAGCTTACGAATAATGATGCCGATTCAGACGGCTGTTTGATAAACAGAAGAAAAAGCTGCTATAGTTGAAAAGGACAAACCCGAATATCCTTCAATTGCTGATAGCTCCTGTCAAAAGCACAATAATAGGGAATGTTTTTCTAGACTCGGAACAGTTTATTGCAGTGCAGTGATACAAGAAAGGGTTGCAAGAACCAGTCTATTAAGTGAAAAATCGGTGATGAGCGTAAAATTCTGACCCAAGCAAGTAGAGGTGGTCTCTTGGGCACTGTAGTAATTCCCAGCGAATATGTTTTTTCATCAATAAAACTTTGATTCTTCAACCTGTAAGCTGTTTTAGAAGATAATTTTCGTGTCGGGAAATGACTAGGACAAAAAATAGAGAGAAACTGGCCGCGATAAACCAAGCAGAGGAAAGAAGATACTCGCCATCAATGTATTACAGCCCAATGGAGGCTATAACAATGAAATATGTTAAGTGAAAGCGGGGCACTTTGTTGAATTTGGCAAAGAAATTAATGTTGACCAAATACGAAAAGGTAGAGAGAAACGTTCAAATCATGCAAGGCTATTAGAGGGATGTAATAAAATTCAAGAAAACCAGCAATGATTGGATAGCTGAACTACTGACAAAAACCCAAAGTGAATGCCAAAAGCATAGTTTGTCAAAAGTATGATTGCCAATGACAAAGTTTCACTCATTTCACTGGATGTTTTTACTCTATCTAGTCCCAAATTAGATGTTGAAGAGACAACAAAGATGAAAAAGAGATTGTTTGACTCAAGAAAAACTGGGATGTTATGTTCATGATGATAGTGAAGGTGATGAGGAGTTAGAAACAATGGTGCAAAAGTTAGACGAGTATGAGAATAAAGTATACAGTATGACATTGAACAGAGGCAATCGAGCAATTGGTGTTGGAGTTCTGCACCAGTTTAGCAACATGGGAAAATATGATCAGAATACAAAAAAGCTCAGAAGCGGATTGCGGTGTTTGAACTCTCGACTTTTCATAAGGTTGCTGCAAGATGTTCCAAACGGTACAGGTCCGATAGAAGTGGGGCACATGAACTGCAGCAAACTTAAAAGTCTGCTGTCAGATCAAAGAGCCATAACCACCAGTAGCTCCCTTATGACAAGCATGAAAGGGAAACATTTTGATGGTTGCTGGAACGAAACAAAGGTTAATAATGAGTTGAAAGATTTCTGTTATATCCCTACAAAGCACACATTTTTGCAAGGAATTAGAGCTCTTCTACAAGCCCTTAGAAAGCAAAGAGGAGAAGCTAGAATTTGTGAGAGGTTGAGTGGAGAGAACGCCTAAGTACAACACAAAAAAGTGTTGAAAAATTTCAATTGCACAGTACACAGTAGGGTTACGTCATTTTGATGAAAGTGCATTGTTGAAAAAAAAAATGACAAAACTGGACTTTGGCTAATATTTTTGTTTAATTATCTAGAACAGGATGGGCTGTACTACAACTCACCTCCAAAATCAAACAACTGTAGCCAGAGATTTGAAAACGATCCTGGATGGACATGAAAGTGCCTATATAAGGCAAAACTATCACATATATGAACAAGTGTTGGGGTACTTTTTGCAACTTCTGCAGACTAGTGCCACTGCAAACAATTATCTGGGAAAGTTGGATCGCTGGATGTAGGATTATTTGGCAAGCAAAAATGCTGCTTGGCATATCAACGCTGATAACAAAAAGAGGAGGACGTTTACCAGAAATTAAAAATAACTCTTTTTCAACCGGGGAAACTTTTACCTCTAGGACTGACTACTCAGCTGCTGCTTTAATGAGCTTCCAGGAAACTGGCTTTGTTCACCACTGATGAGTCACCAGCCAGATGAGTTAGGATCTGAGTCGATAAGTTCATATTGCATCTTTTCAAGGCCAAGTTATTCCCTGGGTACAACATTTGCTACTCAGTTTGGTATTGGATTGTATTGATTACGTTTATCTGATTGAGCAAAAGCAATTAAAGCTGTACGGGATCCGTAGCAGTGTGAGTCAGATAGGATGTACACAAAAATAACACAAGTGAGTCCAAGTTTCGTTGATCCTGATGCTCTATGTGGACATTTCACCAACACCATGTTTATGATGCAGCAGGCCATGTCAAAGCGTTCACTTTAACGTCGGAAATTGTCCAATCGGAAGAAAGGAAGCTAGTAAAACAATACCAAAGAAATATCTGGACAGCAATATCATCAATACCTACATGCACTCCGTTGTTTGCTGATCAGTAAACTATTGACATTACAACAGAGCAATGATTATACTTCACTACACTATTTAGGTTTGATTTGACTAGTCAATTCGCCAAAAAAAATTATGTTTGATGATGAAAAATGGAACAAGATTCAGTTTAGCAACAACACCACCGATGGGTTGTCCTTGGTCACCTACTTCGTAAAAAAACAGTGTATTGGAGATGGACAGAATTCTCTAATTGTTTGTTGCCGGTGGCGTAGTGCTCCAGATAACAAAACTTATTAATATCACTCAGATTCGGTCAATTTTTTCTTCAGATGTTACCTGTCACACTAATTAGATCTATATAGAACCTACGTGCCACTTTTTCCCCAAATATACAACGATCCAACAAGTAGCTCGTGTTTAAATTTTATTATTGCTGTCAGCTCAATAAAATTCGGCTGGCAGTGTGTGCAGATGATTACGGCGTGGATTTCTTCAACTCATTTAGCCAATCTATCAATTTCCACTTTAATGTACGGAAGCTGTTATAGAGACAGAGAGTCGATGAGTTGATACAAAGTAACAAAAATGTGGTTGCATTGTGAGGGACGCCATTGCTGCCAAACATAATTTCCATGGCAACACCACATTTACATTTTTATTGTTATATATTTACCTCTTTTATCACTACGAACATTTATTTAGAATCTACAAACAATTTATTATTTATCGCAATTAATTATTTACAAGCGAATTTTCTACGAAAAATATGTAAACCATAGTTTGGTAGCTGTAAGGCGCGGCTTACACTTCTATTCTTTGTTCCCGTTGTTTGACTCATGTATTAACTTTGTTATGTCATAGTAATAAACTCAGAGTTAGCCTGAGTCTCAGAAGCAATCTTACATTTCACTGAGCAAGAAGAATACACACAAAGTTGCAGACAAAATAAGCAATAACTTAGTCGGGACGGCTATCAGTATAAGCAAGCAGTGGAAAGTAAAGCAGTCATCTCGACCTTCGTTGTGCATTGCCGAAAGGAATATAATGCTGAGTCTCTCGCTCTCTACTTGATAGCTCGACCTTAGTCAGTTCGCCAAACAGGGTGAAGCTTGGTGGATAGCGAGTCAACTAGTCAGCCATTGCTGTACATTCCCTTAAGGTGTGTAGCACTAAGTCCTTCACTCTAATTCGGTCACTACTGCCGACTTTGTTAACACACAAAATCACACATTAATCACCAATGCGCTGCCTAGCAAGTAATTACTACAATTAAGGGAGACAGCACAGGTGGAAACTACCACCCAGACAAAAATCCTGTGCAGTATTTTTTTTTGTCAGCCGTATGTGGCCAATACTGTTTGTACATTTTTTTTTACTGAGGAACAGAGGATGGAGCACGAATTATATACTATAGTAGATGATGAGATGAGAGATCAACCCCATAAAAAAGTAACTTACAGATTTATTGTAAATGCAAGTTTACAAGACACAATACACTATAATAAGCAGATCGACTACACATACAAGAAACCACCCTGTTAAATAATTTGCACAAGTAAAATATTATATTAGGATTTCATCAGTCATAGCAATTTTAATTCTTATAAGGTACGATGTAACAGAAAATTTGGTAATTCCAAAGAATGAAAAGTTTATATAATAACTGGTCTTGTAAGACCTGGTGTCTAGCTAAACTCTAATGCCTAATGTTAGCATTGATGACCTATCATACAATGCGTAGAGTTTTTTCCAAGAACCGTTTTTCAGATGGTACTAAAGCAAACAATAACCATTATCACTTTCCCACATATGCTAGCTTATAAATCACTTCTGATTTTACTGCTGGACAATCCTGATAACATGAAAAACTTACCATCAGATGTACTGGGTTGCATAATTTCTCTTGGTGACCAGAAGGTTGAGCTTTTGTTCCTCACATCGTATTTTTTTGGCGTCTCCCAGGAATTTATTAGGGGAAGCATCATTTAACAGATTGGAGGCTGAAAGAAAGACTTGAATAGGTGTAAATGAGACGACAGTGTAGGAAATTTGATAAGTGAGCCATTTAATTCATTGCGTTGAACACAAAGTTTATTTTTTTGCAAGACAGTCACTCCGGCCATTTGAGTGGGTAAATAGAGATTTCTGATCAGAAGCTCTCCATCAATCATGCATCTGTACTACGCCACCAAGTTCTCATTGGTTGTGCTCCGACGATTATCAGATTTTTTTTCAACTGTTCTGTGTTCTCGTAACTTATGACACTCCAAGGTAGCAACTCATGCAGGTGAGGTACATATGCCTTCAGCTGCTCCATACTCTTTTTCAATAACACATTGTATATGTTTTACAATTTGTTAAAGCAGCACTGGGCATCAATCTGCTCTTTGTCTCACCGATGTAAAATCAATCCATTGTAGCCAACTGCTTAGATTTGCTCACAAGCAATCCAGTGTCAACTGGACATCACTCTCCACTAAAATTTGCCGGTTTTCTATTGATATTTTTGGGTGATAGTGCAAAGTTCTTCATTGCAAGACTCAACAGCAAAGAACCTCCATTCCAATTGTCAGGGCTTAACCCAAATCTGCATTGACTTTTTATGGTTTGTCATCATTGCTCACTCACAGCGTTAAGGAGAGAGGCTCTCTAAGGGGTCAGAGTGTTCGAGTTTATTACGTATCCTTTATGAAAGGGTGGCTCGGTGAAGCATCTGGGTACAGTCTCCTCAACACCTGTCACAGCTCCCTTTTCATGAGATTAGCCATCACCATAATCCAAAGTCACATTGAGTAGTCTTATTCATGCTCGTCCAAGCCTTAGACACAACGTTTTGTAGGTAGGAAGCATGCGAAGCTGTTGGGAGGTAGAATTTTGTCAGAACCCGATTCTCTTCTCCAGCTACAACTAGGTAAATTTTTCAAGTAGTGTTTAAACAATTAATTGTCAAGTCCTACGTGGTGGCTGAGATTCCAAAGAGTCACCAGTAGTTGCTGTTCCTTCAGTCATTCTTTCTGGAGAGGATGCTTTCTGTTTGAAAACTGTGACTCTTAACTAGCTGAAGTTGTATTGACTGACCTGTCGCTACAGCCAATGAGAAACCTTGCACAAGAGACAGCACATATTTTAAAGGATTTTGTCAAATGCCTTTACCGACGGCTGATAGAGAATGAAACAAACCAACAGAGCAGACAAAGTTTACTGTAGACCATTACTGCAAAAGTAGAGATGTCTCTTCTGGTAATGATCTGTACAGAAGACAGATCCGGATACTACTGTGTGTAGACTAGCTAGTAATAACAGGCAACCAACCTCACGAATCAAACAGAGTTTCAGGTTGAATTTCACAGTATTGTGAGTAAAACACAAAAGCTTAACCAAAAACCTTTTAAGTCAAACGCACGACAAACACTACCCTCTGGGTTCACTACTGCTCTATTTATGAAAAATGCTTATCAGCTGTTGAAAAAGCTACAGGATAATTGGGCATCAAGTCATGCTACTATCACTAATCCTCAGCTTGTAATCTTGTCCATCAGCGGGTGAATGGCTCATATGCTTTAATCTCAGAGCTACCAACCAAGTATGTGCTTTACTTAGCTGGCGCATTGTTTTACTCACAAGTGCACTGTTTGTCGATCCTACAAGCAGATAAACTATCTAATGGCTGGCCACACTAGTGAACTCCATAATACTATTATAGTCAATTTTTGCATGGAGAAACATTTTTTTGTGTTGCTAGAATCATTATATAACATAGTTTTATTTTCGACAAAAGAAAATTGCTGCGTTGCATAAAAAGTCCTATGTAACATATAGCGTAGTTTTTGCTCAAAGAAAAAAGTTTTTTGTCGCATGAGAATCTTTACATATTAAAGTTTGAATTTTGAGCGAAGAACTTTTTTTTGTTGGGAAAGTTTTTGCGAAACACAGTACCATTTTTGTAACGAGAAAAAAAGTTTTGTTATGTAAAAAATTCCAATATAATGTAGTTTAATTTTGCAGGCCAGGAAAAAAATTTGTGTGGCACAAAAATCTTTATATAACATGTGACTTTCATGCGAAGAAAAAACTTTTTCACACAAATATCGTTCCTATAAGACAGTGTAATTTTTGTGCAAAGAAACGGTTTTCTGTTATTTAAAAACTCTTATATTATGCATTTTATAATATATTATATTCTGGAGGCGACAAAAAAAATTTTTGATGCTGGAAAATAACTTTATAATCTGTTCTAACATTCACTTGAAGAAATACCTTTATGCTACGTTTTGCTTGAGGATTTTCGTCTGCTGTAGGATAGATCAGTTGGTAAAGCTTAAGCTATTTAAAAGTTGTTGTTTTCAGACAAAAAGCATCTACTCCAGCAACTGAAGGAGCGACACCGGCTCCGAATAATAGGACTCTTAGTAAAAAAATAAGTATTAGTAAATAATAAGTTTACACTAGTTGAATTTGCTTTAATGGCTGCAAAGTGTTTGGCTTTGTTAAAATTGTCTTTTATCAGAGAGACAACACCTTAGCAAAATTTTTTTCATCATCCATATCACATAAGTAACTCACGCTGTGGAGAAGGTGTACACCTGGAGCGTAACCAGATTGCTTTTAAAACTGCAAAGTCTTTGGTATTGATAGAGATTGCTTTTTTCAGAGAGTCATCCATCAACTGGGATTTATTTACTTATTTATTATTAATTTTACTTAGCTCATGCTGTGGAAAAGGTGTAGCCCTTGAGTCCATTGAGATTACTCTAAAAACTGTGACATCTTTGGCATCGATAAATGCAAGTTTATCCAAGAGAATAATTTGTTCTCGTTCTTATTTAGCATTTTTCATTACTTGCGTAACAAAAACAAAGGTTCTTTTTAGTTTAAATCAAAATGAGCTCAACAATAACATCAAAAACCCTTCATGTAAAAATTTTTACTTCTCAGGCATATGGCATATTTATCATGGCAAGGTGGCAATATCGGGCAAGTCAATAAAGCTAGCGACTCTCCAACCTATTCTCTTTTGGGCAATCTAGTACATGCTGACCATGGCCAAACTAGGACACTAACATATTCAACATCGGAAACTTTTTATACAGTTTCCTACTTTTCAATACATGCATGATATGTCCAAAGTGTATGATAAAACAGATTCAATTTGACAAACATGTGTTGTCAGGTGCTGCACTGTGGTATGTACTTCAAACATTCTAGGTGCCAATAGCTATTTAAAAAATTAAAAAGCAAGGTTTGAATAAAAAATATTTTAGGAGTCTAACCGAATATAAATGGACAACAAGATACTGGAGTGCTAATGAACCTCAAATCACACTCTTTTACAGATAAATAGTGAAGCAAGAATGTATATACAGTTGCAAAAGTTTACAGTGTGTGTTGCCTTTACCGAACACTACTAGAGAGAGGTTAACCATGTAGAAGAGTCCAACAGCTTAGCTAGCCTTTTTATCTACTACACGCAGAGACACGCGGTAATAACTGTAACAGCAGTACCAGGTCAGGAGCGCTACCAGGGTGGTAGTTATGGCTCCCGTCCTTAACTAGTTGCGTATACATTACACACTGTGTTCCACCAAACACGGGTCAACAAGCAAGCAAGCCGGCAACCTGCCAAACTAAATATGTGGAGTTAGAGTTCTAAACACTCTATTGCTTGTAAAACCACAAAGGGTGCAGGAGCAGTCTCCTTTGCAAGCGCACAAACAGATCAGCCTGCTGGGCGAAAATTCTCTCTATTTACAAGAAAAAACGCAGTTGAAATTACAGTTGAAAACACACACACACATTATTGGCTAAAGACAAGACAAGAGAACAAAAATGACATATTTACAGGCACAGGCTGGCACACTATAAGTTCACTAACTGCTAATCCTCAAACACCATGACATCATGGAAAAGTACCGTAAGTTGTACACAACAAAGTCCACAAGAGTACAGTCGACCTTGATTAGCTACTAGTATTACAGGACCTTGTCTCATCTTCTTCCGCAGCTTGCCTGCTGAAACTCAGTGCTACCAGCTAGACAAGTATGGGATTGCCCAGCTAGCGATTTCTCAGAATCCATTGCCTGTGGACAACACACTAGTGCTTACTGCATGCACTAGCTATGTCTTCTTATTAGGGTAAATGGATTGTAACTGCAACATTTCGAAATCTATCACATACTTGTATGGCTTGTCAATGAAATTAACGAACCATTGCCGTAGTTTCCGTTTTGATTTATATGTTGTATGTAGACCTGTGATAGAGCTTGTACTTTGACACAATAAGTATTGCTTTGTTCAAACATATGTTACCATTTAGGTAAACAAATCAGGAGGCAATAATTTATTATCCGGTTCCTACTGACATACAATAGCAAAAAACAATTAAAAAACCAGGATACAAGGCTCGATATAAACAGCCATTGCAAAATAAATACATAGAAGGTAATCATACTCACATAAAGTTGACACTACAATATCAACTGGGAGAAACAACACCTTGGGTCAACAAAAAGGTGCTCTACAGGTTCTGTAAGACACCTAGCATTTGGAACAACAATAACCATATTTTCTTTTAAACTTATGAAGATCTGCTCCTATTACACTACTACCAACAGCAGAATTATTCAATTGCTGATAATTTTGTCAGTTTTAGAAAATTTTTTGGGTTCGACGAGTTTTTTTGTTCAAAACTTTTTAGCTGTTGCGACCAAATTCTGTCAATGATATTACCACTGACTGCAAGATGTGTGATGCCCTTATGGTCTGATCATCAGATGAGTTTGCAAGAGAGTCCAATCTCGTTCATCCAAAGTTCTCAGATTTTTTTCTATAATTTTTGGGTCATCTCTTGACATTTACGAGTAGCATGAAACAAAAAAAGACAAAAGTTAATCATTTTTATCGCAAACTTCTCACATGAGTCCAGTTTCAAAATAGTGTCAAATGCAGACATTAAGCACTACTTGTATGCAACACAAGATAAAATTATTTATGAATAAAATATATAAGCCAAATTCAGTTTGCTACCAGATAAATTTCTTTCAGATTTTTTAGTTCGAAAGACTTGGCAGTCTTGAGCGAGAAAGTTTCAGAATCTGGTAGGAGTCATTTTTACATGCAAGATCCATACAAGCAACTAATAATAAATAAGTGGAATGTTGTTTGATCTCCATTCTCCAGTAATATCTAGGTTTTTTACGTGCAACCCTTGGAGCATACTTTTTAAACTCTAGGGAAACTAAATTTCTCCAAAATCACTAGTTGGGTTCTTTAAGCAATCAAAAATTACTGTTTTGTAATTCTTACGATGTTGCTGTGAGTTCCATGAATTTTAGTAATGTTGCTCCTTCAGATCTTGTTACTGGAATGAATACTTTTTATCAAAAACAAACTCGAGTCTACCTATTTGATGCGATAAAAAATGTGGTTTTAGAAGTGATACTGAATAGTAAAAAAACACGTGCTGTTACGTACAATCAGAATTGACCCTAATAGACACATTTACCTAATCAATACTCGAACAGCTTTTGTTCATCATCATCAGATCAGCTTCACCATCAGTTATCTGTATTATGTATTATGACAAGTGTTAAAGTGTTAGGTTATCTTTTAAACGATTTCATAAGGCTGTAAAAAAAGAAAGGTCGTTTTAAGAAACAATTAATAACAAGCCCTAAAGTTTAAAAATTTGTTACAACAAAAAAATTTACCACTATTTTCCCCCACATTCCATCTGTAGCAGATTTGATGAAAGCATCAATCTTTTCTGAAAGGGAATAGCGCCTTGTCCTTCTAGCTTTTAGCGTTGTTTCCTGTAAATGGCTGTTTTATTATACTTGTGCTTATAAATTTACAAGCGTCATGTTGTGTTTAAACATCTACGGTTTCAAATTTAGTGGAGAATTGTATGCAAGCAGTAATGGCTTGAGAACTCCAAAAGAGTTTTGCATGAATAATGATATGTTGTGGTAGCAATTGTCTGTAAGTTGATCAAAATAACTTTTGTAGAAAACGTCATTTTGCTGGCAACTTCAAATAAGAATGGTTGTAGGCTGGACGTGCTGGAACCATTTTAAAATTGAATGTTTTTCATGTTGTACCGAATGTTATTCTCACATTTTCCCGAACACAAAAACTGAAATAAAAGATGAAGATATCAACTTGTGTGCATGTCTTACAGTTGATTGATGTAAATGTAAATGATTTGCATTGTGAAAAGACAGAGACTTTGGACCTTACTGCTCTGGTCATTGCAAAAAAAAATTGAGAAAAGTAGAAAACATGGTTCAGTAGATGTAAAGTCAAACAATAGTCTATTTAATAGTTTAAAATGCTGTGTGTGGAAGTTTATGTAACAAAAATTAAATCAGATAATAAAAACAAGACTGTGAAACAAACTACACTTATGTATGTAATACAAGTTTGTAAGCGATGTATACATTGATAAATTTTAAAGTCTAGCTTTATGCTCCTGAAAATTTAAAAGTAAAAGTTATAAAAAGCAATTTAAAGTTCATTTTAACTTCGGGAGTTTTCAGGAACTTCAACATCTTTAACAGTAAAGAAACATGTACCTGAAAGAATCAACAGAGTTCCTGAGAAACCGGAAACTTGCTGTATTATGAAACATTCTCATTAATTTGTCTCATGTTTGGTTCAAACAGCAGCATCGTGATCACTGCAGCTTTCGGAGCATTCATCAAATGTAATTGTCAACTGTTGCTAATGAGACTACTATTGTAGTAGATTTTGATGCACACTAGTAGTGAACAGGTCGTTTACGCTAGAACCTTGCGAGACAAAGCGCTAGACTTTTACCCACAGCGTTCGGTTAACAGCTGTTGGGTGGAAAGTCCTACTGTGCCGGTGGCATAGTGAGCAGGGCCGGTAGTGACCCCTGCAGGGTCAGTAGTGACCCCTACCGACCCGGTATAGCTGTACTGGGCCGGCACAAGATGGCCGCCATAGAGGAGGATCCTCAAAAGTGTTTAGGAGCTTAATCAAGGTCGAGAACAGGAAGTACTTACCCTTAGATTACCGACTCCATGGACCCAACTCTACATACAGCCTGGGAGCCTTGCAGGACTACTCATTGGACAATAAGGAGAAAGGACTCCGCCCTTAGCCACTTGGCACCTCCCTTAATTAACCATACTGCATTGTTGATTGGCTTGTTATTTATATAATCAATTGTATTGGCTAATCTACTTCCTGTGCATTGATTGTTATATGTTTTGTGCTTATCAGCTCTCCTATAAAAGGAGAGCACACACTGTTACTCTTTGCATTCATTACAATGTTGCCATAGCATATACTCTTGTATTGCTAAACCCTAGAGGAATAATTACCCTCAGGACAGCTTAGAGAATAAAGCCATTATTACAGACACTACACGGTACTGTTTGTTTGAGCCAAGGGCTCTTGCCTTACCGGGTAATTCGGTTGCCCTGCACAATTGTCACTGTCGGTCAGCACAGTGTCCTTTCTGGAGAGAGGTAGAATACTCGAGATTAGTGGATGTCCGTGATAACAGACCGGAATCCATTACACTATTATTGGTGTAAGCGGTCAAGTTAATGAGAAAAATTTAAGGTGAAAAATAGGTGGATCATAAAAAATGGTTCTAAAATAAGTAAAGTAGTTTAAAGCAGAATGTGATGCTTCTTTCAGAAAATTGAAAAATGGCTTGTTAGGAAGAAGGCTTAATCACTAGAAAAACTTGATTTTTTTTTATGACTATTGTCAGAATTTCCGACAATATATTGAGCATATTTGAGGTGAACGGTTGACAATTTGGTCCGTTGACATTCAAACAACAGTTATGGATAAAAACTTTTGATGATACTGAAAGAGTTATTTGTCTGGAACTACAGTATGATGATGCTGCTTCAAAAGACTTATTCAAAGCTGGGTATTAAAAACTATAGCATAACGATTAACCTGTATTTTATCTATAAAGTGAAATCAGTGTATTGACTAATACCATTTGGTTTTCTAGTATAAATTAGGTACAAACCAAAGACTCGAATGTAAGTTCTTAGAGCTAATACATGTAAAACTTTAGGTTTTTCTCTCTCAAACATTTACAACCCCCACAATGCAGTTACATTGTTCTTTATAGTTGTTACAAGTTGCTAAGTTAGCATAGTTTAAGTAAGTAAAGTTTCATTTTTAGTTATTGATAAAAGTTTATACTTCCTAATAAAGTTCTATCGATCCAAAATTATTGTTTTACGTATAATCAAATAATACAGATATATCGCCGGAGTTGTCCTTTCTCATTACTCCCTGACAACAAATCTCGCAGCAAATTTCGGACAAGATTTCTATTGGTTCTAGTAGACCTACAATAATAATTTTTACACCATCGTGTAGAGCAGAATCTACTCTATTTTTAGATAGTTATTTGAAGGACTTATGTCAGTCTAAACAGAAGCGATTTCCTGTCAACCGCGCCATGGTCGTTTTCGGGCAAGAAATAATTTTTCTTGCTGAGATAGTTTGAAATAATATTTTATGCAGAAAACCAGGGGTGGGAGAAAATGACTTTAAAGTCGAGTCAAGTCAAGTCATGAACTTTGTGAGTCGAGTCAAGTCAAGTCGCAGCCATTCTGAGGTTCAGCTGAGTCAAGTCAAGTAAAGTCACAAACATTGTTGAGTCAAGTCGAGTTGAGTAATGAAAAATTTTAAGTCAAGTCAAGTCTGACTCAAATGACTTACAAGTCAAATATCAAGTCACTTGAATATCTCAGAGTCTATTGGTCGTAGAGCATTATCAAAGACATCATCGTGATCGACAGATTTCAGAGGGGGTAATTTAGATGTCCAATAGATGACTAATACAAAACTTTCACAGAAATCAGGCGATTTTTATTGAAAGATTTCCCTAACAGCAACAGATGACAAAAATATTGGCAATGATAAATCAGTGGTTCAGAACAATAGTCTGGCAGTATAGCATTTGTACTTATGGAAAGCCAGAACCAGTAGAATGTTGCAGCCAATAAAATATTCTGTTCACAGTTCAAGCAGTAGACACTTCACAGTGAGTTAAATGGTTTAACCCTATTCCTTGCATGGCAGTTGTTTTTCCTCCTTCCCTACTTGAAAAAAGGTCACCATTTTATTTTAGTAACTTAATTTTGTAAAATTACTTGTTCTTTTTCATTTTCTGTCAAAAAAATCTCTGCAGTAAAGTTGTGCAATAAATTTTGCAACACATGTTTAATAAAGTCAAGAAACATTAGGAATTTTACAAGTTGCAATCAACTTTTTTTTTCCAGCAGGGAATTTGACCTACATGCAGTTGACGAGAAGTCGCATTAAAAACAACAACCCTACTGAAAAAAAAGTCTTCCCCATTTCACAAACTTTCGTAATCAGAGTGCACTAATTATTTTTAGTACATTTCTAGTTGACAAAACAAACAGTATTCTGCATATGCACCTTCTTCTTGTCTTCTTATATTTTTAAACGGTAGAAAATCATCAATTATTCTATCTTTTTTTCTGGTAGAAAACATTTGAATGGAAGGCCTAATGTAATCTTCTGATCACCATACTCCAGCATGCATACAGTTGGCTAACTATTAGCTGGGTTGTGCACTAAATAACACCTCTGGTTCCGATAACCAAACAGGAAATACAAACAGCAATGACACACGGGTATTCTGTTAATTTAGGAAATTGTGGTAGGAGCAGACAACTCTGCGAGATTGACTCCAAATGACTTGATGATGACTTTAATAAAGTCATCTGTATTATGAAGTCGAGTCAAGTCAAGTCATGAAACTTTTCGAGTCAAGTCGAGTCGAGTCAGATGAGGCATCAAGTCAGAGTCAAGTCAAGTCACTGCTCAACTAAGTCAAGTCAAGTTATGACCTATGACTTGACTTGACTCTAAGATGACTTGACTTAGTCCGACTTATTCCCACCTCTGCAGAAAACCTCCACGGATGAGATTTGTTCTGATAAATGGTTAGATTATATTTATTTCAGCATACTGGAATTGTTTAGAAGTGGAAATGACAGGTAGTATGCTAGAAATTAATTATTTGCATGACGACGATATTGTTGACTAGTAATTTTTTATTATTTTGCATTTTTTTTTTCTAAGTGTTTATTATTATGGTTCTTTATATCAGAAGAAAGCGCTTGAAATTCTCTATTCAGTGGTTTAAAAAGTTATATGCTAGCTTTGATAGAAAAAAAAAATTAATAATATTCTTTGGAAAAATTTCCGGGATTTTCGCGAAAACAAGGCCAACCTTGATTGACATGTTATGGCTAATGTGGTGGCCCATTAATTCTTCAAAATTACCTACCTGCATCAGAATTAAATTCTCTTTCTATCTGTTGCATCAGTTTTTTGTTTTTAGTTTTACTTTTGGTGTTTTGTTCAGAGCAAAAATGTCAATTTTCAGAAAATTGAAAAAAAGTTGTGTCAAATAAAAAATATTTTTACCTGTTCACAAGTACAAAGTTGGCTTTGTTTAAAAATCTACCTATAGAATAGGTGTTGTTGAGTCTGATGGTCTCCTTTTTAACTCTGTAACACAAATAGCTGAATTTTAAAAAAATTTCAAAGTTTGATGAATTTTTTCAAAAGCGCATGAGATTCACAAATCGGTCACGCATAAAGCAGACGAAAATTAAAGAGTTTTAAGTACTCATTATCCAACTTATGCTCAAACTAGTATTCAAAGAAAATGTACAAACCAGGAAAAACTCATAATCAGTACCGATGTAAGAATTGACAAAACAACACAAACTCATGCAATCTGCTAGAGTCAAAATGTAATCACCAACACGCACACAATGTTAACCTTTACAAACATAAAAGTCGAAGGTGCTGTACAAACGATCAATCAGTAAATATACTTTTACACATTTTCATCAAAGTACCGGAAATCATTTTCATAACAGTTTCGCATCTCACTTCACATTTTTAATATTTACTTTCTTAACAAAATACTTCACAAAGTCACTAAAACTACAAATTGTAAAACATATGAAGATTTGATTATTAGATTACAAGTTCACATTTATCAAACTTGTATTTTTCCCCGCATTCCTGAGTTGCATGTTAAATTTTAGCTGATCTGCCCAATATCCTTAACATTCTATGCAGTATGAAATCCATGCTCCAAATGGATGGAAATTTTACAAGCTGTAACAGGTATCTATGTTAAAACAGAAGACAAATTGAGCCACATCGACTTCAAATCTATGACCACAAATTATAATTCCCCCCCCCCCCCCATCCTCACTTAATAACATACACCCCTATCCGACCCCACACAAGCTTTTAAAACTAATGGCCTTTTATGCATATCTGCTCATGTTATACTTGTTGTATCAAACTCTAATGGAAACAGTCTGCTCACTCTCTGTGTTTGCTGCTGGGGTTTAAGTGTACGTACTTGATTTGTTACGTTAATTCAGAAATTGCCGAGATCAAGCAATAACAGTAAAAAGAAATTGATGGAAGCTTGAAGGAAAATGTTTCAGTTTTCGTAATGTTCTTCTTTTTTTTCTTAGATACAATTGCCAAATTTTCCCAACATTTGGCTCAAAGCATCAGTCATTTTGGGAAATACTGATGATGCGCTCCAAACAAGTTGCACTGCAAAAAGAGGTGAGTAGTTGTTTCTTTGAATGAAAACTTCAAACAATTTGCTCAGTTCTGTTGAGAGTCTTGGTGATTGCGTTGATTGCTTCAGTTTGGCAGAATATGATGAGCATGGCAGCAGTAAAAGTGCTTTAAAATCCAGCCCCAAGCCCTAGTTCAGTTACTGAGTAGGTCTTAAGAGTATTAGTTTTAGAACTGTTTTCACTGAATATCTCTTAAATAATTAACTCAATTGGAGCTAGTAAGTCTTCAATTTTGAGACTGGACATACTTAATGTTTCAGGAAAATTAAAATGTATTTTGTTATGAAGAGTGTTTCGAAAGGAGAAAAGTAATATAGGCTAGTTATGCTTACTAATAGATCAAGTGCCTAAACTGTTTTTGGCCTTATATGAGTGGCTATGTATAAGAAAACTGAGTTTAGGGGAGCATCTACTGTGCGCATAAAATATTTGGGATTGGTAATAGGGCAACTATGCAGAACTATATGGATGAAAACCACTATACATAGACAAATAATGGTTAATTCAGTTCAAAATCAGTGACAGAGCACCTTTAAGCAAGACATGAGGTTTTCCCAGTTCAATTTCACTGAAAAGAGTTTGAAAACTGTTGTCACTATTTGGTTCAGCTTTGTCATCAGCCTGAGCTCAAAAATTGAATCAGCGTCTTTTACTTTTCTGGTATGAATTATTCAACCATCGCTGCAGTAAACTAGTTATTGTAAGGAAACTGCACTTTTCAAAGCAGGTTGCGTCCCTGAGTACCCAAATTCAGTCTTGCTTTTCATAAAATTTGCCTAAACTAGTTGCTAGCACTAGTACTAGTTGCAAATTATACTAGCAACTCATTTTGCAATATTCAGGTTCGGATTAATTATTAGTTTTAAGAGGTCTACAAGTTCGCAGACTTCCGAGTGCAATGTTTGGTTTTGTTAAGAGTATATACATAAAAATAAAATTCTAACATGGCGATATTAAATGATAAGTTCCTGAAGACAACTTGTTGCACTATAGAACCAAAACCTCCAGAGAAGTTGGTTCCTGGACGTATACAAGAAAATCTAACTCTACCGGTGGAAATCTACCCATATGATGAGAACTGGGAGTCTCTACAACTTTATCGGATTGTTGGAGACTCTATAAATTTTACATGTAAAACCTCGAGTGATCGCCAAACAAGTAAACTAAGTTAAACTTTGTGCCATTCAAAATAAAAATAAAAATGTAAGGTTAAGTAGGATACAATTATTTTTGTATGACAGATATTTATTTATGTGCTTGCAGATCTCAACTACGGTGAGATCGTATATTTCTACCTTTGTTATGTAACCGCATTACATGGAGAGAGATTTACTATTGCTGCATACACATTTGCCTTTGGATTGTGGTCAGAAAAAATTACGATTGATTTCCTATCTGGTGAGTTTATAGCTTGTAGGCTTTCAGGCAGCACTCCTTCTGAAAACTCACTCGGCATGAAGTCCTTAAATGTAAACGATACAAAAAAGAATCGTTTTTGCCCATAAAAAACACTTCTTAGCTACAGTCAGTGAAAATTTTTTGAAGTGTAGCTGTGATGTATTTCAAAGGATCGTTTCACTTAAAATTAATTAAAAGGAGTTGGTAGAGGGACAGTTCTGGAGAAAAGTTTACTGCTTTCTCTGCTATGGTATTTACGCGTAGTGTCAGAACTTATATCATAATGTGGTAGATTTTAATGAATGACAGTGGTAAACTGGTTGTTTTCCACCTAACTCCTACTTCAGTGCGCTGAAGTTCCACCAAAAGCCATCGGAAAGATGCTGTATCAGTGGAAAGTATGACTGTGCCAGCACAGCTTGCAGAGTTGGTATTGACCAGTGCAGTGCCGGTATTGATCCCCTACCGACGCGGTATGGTGACACAGGCCTGGTCTAACATGGCCGCCATAGTTGAGGATCTGTGCAAATACCTAGGATCCTACCCTTGAACAAGAGCAGGAAGTACCTTTCTTCGGAACAACAGATACGGTAACTACAAGCTAGATGTAGCCTTGGAGCCCTGCAGATGCCTCCGATTGGACAATGGATATAGGACTCCACCTTTTAGCCACTGCAAAAAACAAACAAACAAACTTGGCACCATTGACTTAAATCCTTGTTCAAACCATGATTGCTTACTTCTATATATGTGTTGTAATTGGTCTAATAACTTCCTGTGCCTTGATTTTTATACATACTTCATGCAAATGACTTCCTGCCAGCCAACCTATAAACAGTCTGGAATTATAGATACCCTTTGCATTCATTCGTTCATGTCTTGCCAGTCACCCTTGTGGAAAGCCACCCTATAGGACTTTGGCGTTGATGAATGAAGCCACTGTTCAATCAGCACTCTGTGTGATTTGTCTGAGCCATGAGCTCTGTGTTTGCCAACTGATACCGCAGTAGCTATCAAAGTTGTCACTGTCATTCCAGCACAGTGTACATTACAATTCCTATCAAAAAATGAAGGGGAAGTTTTCATCCCTCGCCTGAAAGTTTTCTGATCAAAGATTATGCAACAAAATTAACTATGCAAACAGATGAGGAACTTTGCTTGACTTTTTAAACGTGTGTCATTTTGATAAAAACATTCAGCGTTTCGCAAATCTGTAGATACATTCAAAAGAATTCAAAAGGTTTTGTGAGTGCTCAAACATTTTAAAGGTGTAATTCAGTTCATTCAATTTAAATCCAGCTCAATTAGAGTATTTATTTCTATGGATTGTGCTTTAACCAATATATTATACTTCGGGTCAGTGCAATAAATGTGAAATTGAAAGCACTTTCTTACGATCAGAAAGTAAGGTGTAGCTAAAAGTTAAATGAACAAGTTTGGCTTAGTTGCAAATCATCAAAATAATTATTGTACTTCCATCTTGAAAGATTAAAATAGCATGTTTACAACATTTTTTTGATTTTTGAAAGTACTTTAGTTTAAATTATTGCTGGTCAATATAATGAAACTTTATGATGAGTCACCTGACCAACGTCTAAAACAATAGAGCAAGTTTGTAGTAAACTGAGTCGCATCTTCTGTTTCACGGACACTCCACAAAGACTGTGCGGACATATCGGCAAACATGTACAAGCATTTCCGCCTCAACCTTATCGGAGTCAATACAATTCAAAGACTAGCAACCCCGTTAAATTCATCCTTGGGCCATACACCAGACACCTCACAGAGCTAAAGTTCATCTATCAAGACAAAAAGTTGCAAAGTCGCCACCAAGTAAATCACAGCTGCAAAATTTGCTGCTAACTACTCTCCTACACTATTATTAACACCAACCCAATTATCAGCACATCCACACCAAAAGACAACCTCTTGAACAATGCCACCCGGACTTCTGGTTTTCTCACTGTAACTAACGAACAACGAACCGCAGAACCTGATGAAGACAGGTAGCATTCCATTATCTTGAGACAGCTAAAATTGATCTCTAGTAAACCAGCAAAAACTCACTGTACCTGCGGCTAACCATGCTCTCCCATTTGTGAGATCCTATAAAACTCATTCTTCACCTCTTTGATCATTTTGTTAACTGTTCTTTTCACTTTACGTGTTTTAGCAGTTGCAGAAACGGTAGATAAACCCACCGAAGGTAAATAGACACATAGAAACACCAAATTTAAGTATAAACTAATCAATCAAAAAAAAAAAAGCCATCAGGCTCAAAGATTAATTCCAACATCAGTTAAAAAAATATGTGGGCTAGTTTACGATTCTTTTGGCAAATGATACTATTTCACATTGAAGTGAAGATGACTCCAAATGCTAAGTTGTACACGTAATAGAAACTTGACGGTTTAATTCTAGAATAAAAAAACGATTCTCAGCTCCACAGCATATCATTCAATAATGACACGGAGAATATTTAGTATGAAGTATCACATTTTCAACAGCTTACAATAAAACACATAAAGTGCAATATAAAAAGCCCTAACCAAAAGGCCATGAAAGAAGCCCTAAATTTCGCTTAAACATGGCAATAAAAAGAAACAGTGAACAGGGAGGCAATTAAAGTCCAGATACAATGCATTAGTACTCACTATGCATATTCAGCACTCTGTTTACTGTAGTTTACTTTTAGTATGTTTATCAATTGCAACTTTGTAAGGAATACAATGCTCCTAGGCTATGTGAGCTAAAGTCCATGCAGGTAGTGTAAAACGCACTTTTCCTTGTGATTTTTCAGCTCTTTATGCTAGCTGCTTGAAAGAGAATGCAAAACTTTTGTTAATAATTAATCAGGTTATTGGCATTGGCAGTGAACACGATTTTACAAAACCTGAGGTTTAGAGGCTGTGTATTGAAGAGAAGTTAGGAGCAGCTTGGGATAAGCAATAGAGTTCTGAAAGTTGGACATCAGACAGCGCTCACATGCCAGAGAAGCTTAGAGCCAGCAAGAAGTTTGGTGAATTCGCGATTTTACCTGCAGCTACGCAATTGTGAGTTGAAACCAAGTGAGAGTACATCAAGGGTAACCCTCAGCTACATTGCTGCAGCAAGCTAAGATAGTGCATTTGTGTCATGCAGAAGCTGCACAAACTTCCACAATAATGCAGCATGCAGGACTGAAGAGGCAATAGCAATTGTCGAGTACGGAAATGTGCAATGCCCATCTGAGAGTCACCCAAACTCAGTACACTGTATGTAGTGACACTTCCGGATCCTTCCATCATTGTCAGTTGCTGGTAAGAGGTAAAAAATGAATGAACAAACTAAACAAAGGTAATAATGATTTTTCTTCTTATCATCTTTACAGGGTTGCTTGTTGGATTTTCTTAAAAAGCAAAATTGGAAACAATTACTTGCTATCATCTATGGACAGTTTTTATTGCTCACAGATGTGCTCTGTTGTTATGCCTGATAGTATTGTCTCACAGAAAAGTGTGCCTGCACTTCTATGTTTTCAGTTTTCTTTTTGTAAGTGCACAGACACATCCTTCGCAAACATAAGCAATGTGATAATTTTTGGTTCTTATCTCCATTGTGATATAGACATAGCTATTGTCTAATAGTTTCAAGTTATACACCATCTTTGCACCAACACAGTGACCTGTTTAACCGTTTGGCCATGGGAACCTAAACCTTCACCCAGAGGAACATGACAGTATAACGTAAAATCGCTTAAAGAAATAAGTTGGTTCCAAGAAAAAAGGCATTAAATAAAAGTTTACTTGTCCTGTTTTCGGTGTTGTGATTGAACAGCCAAGCCATGGAAGCATTAATTAAAACACCATGCACACTGCTAAGATAGCGTTGAAAACCTGAATTTGTGAATTTTGGCTCAAACTGAGGGCTTTTGAAATCTGAGGAAGAAGATGCTTTTGTAAACTTATTGCCGTGGCTCCAAACAATGGTATTACATAATGAAAAAAATGAAAGCTTTTCATAAGCATGGGTTCAACATTGAACAAAAAAGAGTTTCTTAACCCATGAGAAAACTGGCGCAAGTGTAATGGATTTTGGTCTGGTTCCACGAATATTCACTATGCTCAAGTATTATGCTTCTCTCCAGAGGTAACACTGTGCTGCTCGACAGTGACAACTGTGTAATAATACAGCCGAATTATCTGGTATAGTCAGAGCCCGTCGCTCACACAAACAACACATAGCGCAGTTTGAATACTCGCTTTATTCTGATATGGCAAAGTCCTAGGGTGGCAATCTACTAGGGTTATTGGCAAGGCATGAGAATGAATGCAATGAATCTGAACAAAGCCAGCCTTTTCATAGGTAACTGGCAGAAAGTAATTAACATAAAATTACATAACAGTAACAGCACAGGAAGGGTATAGACCAAAGCAATTAAATATATAAATAAACTAAGCATGCAATATACAAAGATTAAATAGAATAAGCGCCTAGTGGCTAGAGGCGGAGTCTTGTCTCCCATTATCCAATAAGAATGACCTACAGGGTCCCAAGGCTCTGGATAGCTTGTGGTTTTGGCTACTTCGGATATTAGAAAGGGTATTTTCTGTTCTTGACTTAGTGCAGGATCTTGACTGGTTTTAGGAGTCCTCTGCTATGGCAACCATCTTTGACTGGTCCCGAGTCACCATACCGGGTCGGCAGGGGTCACTACCGGCCCTGCAAACTGTGCTACCGGCACAGTAAAGCTTTGCTACCGGCACAGCATCTCACCGATAGATGTAGGTGAAACTCTAGCTGATTTAGTGCGGAGATGTGTAGTAAACTCCCAGTTTACTATGACTGTTCACCAAAATCTCCCACACACGGCATTACAAAACTAGAAGTTTGTATTTCTGCAATTTGTTCTGTTTTCAAAAATAGTGCCTATGGGTTGTGTTATCCACAGAAAGGTGGATTCCATACACACTCGTTTTTATGTGTTTTGGCAGAGGCCTAGCAGCAGTTGGTAGTGTTGCAAACATTTTTCTGTCGTTAGCTTAAAAAATGTTTTGGTGCAAAACAGCATATGCGATTTGATTGTGAAAAACTGTTTCGTTTTCACTCCGAGAGATACGTACGTCCGATAATTTAACTTGGAAACTAACAAAATTTTTTCAGCATTCAAATTCATGAGAACAATGTCACGTGGTAGACAGGGAGTAATCAAGTTTTTACAATAACTGTTATTTGACTGGTTTTCAGGCAATAATGGTTTAGGCTTCACCAAATGCAAAAAAAAAAATTTTTTTTAGTTCAAATCAAGAAAGTTTTTTCACTTGCTCATATTTAGACGGCTCAGTTATTTTTTCAATCCTTTGGCGGCCCAGATGAATTGGTTTATGTTAAATACAACATCTGATGTTTTAGAACCACTTCAACCATTGAATTTTTCATTGAAAGTAGAAAGTACAATCAACGTACATAAGTTGACATTTACCTGGATAGTGAATAAAAAAGGGACTCAAGATGGCTTTACTCTCAATATTTGCAATGCAACAGGCATGTGTGGAAATTTTAACAATATCTTTACACAAAACGTACCAACTACTGTCAACCGGACCACCTACACAGTGACAATTGAGTTACATAATTTACTATCAGGAGAACACAATTCCATCATTAAAGCCTTCTCTGACTCACTTACTTCTCCACCTGTTGAGCAAGAGTTTATTATATGTAAGTATAAAGTAATGTTCAAATGAGTTCACAACAATTTTCCTAAATGAAACTTGATAAAACCATGGAGGAATTTTTTTCTCAATTCGCATTTGACCTCCAGTTCAAGTACAATGCTGTTGAACTTGAACTTACTATTGAATGTGATAGCTACACACACCTCTCAAGCAATGGTACAGAGTCCCCCGGCAGTTACATAATGTTTACTTTCTTACCCATCTGGTAGTATGCCTTAATGGTATTGCGGCACTTTCTACAGCCTTATAGCAATCTCTGCCAGGCCTGCCACATGGGACCCAATCTGAAACGCCATGACCATTGTAGCCACAGATCCAGTGTGATTCAGATCACTCCAAAAGAATGCATCTAGTAACTTGCCATATACATATGTCAATGGCCTTCTGGCATCAATTACTTTTCTCCAGAGGTAATCTCCTCCACAACCAGGAAGAGCTCTTGGTCCGAAGTATACTCAAAGCTCAACAGTTTGATGAACCTATCACTTTACAATGCCTTTTCAAAACTAAATTAATAAGGTAAATTGCTAGCACGGCAAGTTTAGATGTGGATATTCAATACAGTTTAATCAACAATGGGATAATTCTCGTCTTTTATTCGGTGGAACACATACAACACTTGCCATTATCACTATCAATGTAATTAAATTATGAGTATGGATATTATAAACAGTAGTCAGTCGCACCTAACTCATAAATTTAAAATAAGAGGAAAATTCATAGGCTTATCAGCCAATTTTGAGTGCTTCGGTCTTCTAAAGCTTCCCGGGGAAACTCTTTAGCGACATGAGCATTAGACAAAGCTTGGTTCGAATCTTGAAGGCAATAATTTGTGGACCTTGATTTATGAGACTTTTTAGCCTTTTAATCAATAAAGTTATGGCTGCTATCTGATAAAGGCCAGAGATGACCTCCCAGTGCTTGAGTACCCTGCAAAATGTGTGTTAGGGCAACTGGTATGCATTAAAAGCAATGACCTGGCCATACAAATGTTAGATTATTGATAACCTGGTTCATAAGAGGTGTGTGCACAAAAATAAGAATAATTAAATCCGAGTAAAACGAGTCTCAATTGAAAGTGTTCCCTGTTCTTTAATAACTAACTACTGAGTTATAGTAGAAAATAATTGTCAAGGAGTTAGGCTACATGAAGGTTAGGCAACAAATCATTTTCCACAAGAAGTGCTGATTTCAAGAGTTTGATCACAGTAAGCTTCACTGTGTTGAGTGGGTGGTCTAGCATTTGAGATGGGGTTGACTGTCAATGTTTTCCCGCCAGAAGCTCCCGGGGAGCAGTGCACTGGAAGGTTTTCTGTTAGCAAGGGTGGTATGGTCCTGACTATGGATGGCTCAGGGGAATGATGTAGGGCAGGACGCTTAAATGGAACTATGGCTTTGGTTGAAAGAGGCTCATCTGATAGATCAAAGGTACTTGTGGTTCTGGTTCGAGCAATCTCACTGCACCCCTCATGTTGGGTTGGCGGCTCAGTTCCAGTGCAGCTGAGCTTGTCCCCCTGTTCAGAGGGGATACGGTTTCAATCGAGAGCTATTTTTATTGATCTTGGACCGTGCCTTGCAAAAAAGTAAATGGTTGTTATTCACCTCCTCAACTTCAAAATAGCCTAGAATTTGGCTTGAAGTTTTTGACTTTCTCCCTCACATCAACAATTATTTTGCAGCAAACTTTGTGACCTAGAGCAAACAGGATGTCTTTCTTCTGTCCTAATCTCTGACTGCAACTCCCATTGGATTTCGTGTATTTCCTCGTGCCATTTGTTGAGTGCTTGAGCATCGGTGTGCACAGCGAGGTTGTCAGTTAGATGGGGGGGAGGGGCGTTTGGTTCAGCAAGCGGATATTTTGTCCCAACATCAGGAAGTTGGCTTCTTGACTATCACTGTCTGGGTAGTAGCACAAAAGCTTTCATCACCTTTGGCAACTGCAGGTCCCACTCTTGGGGCTACTGTCTGGGTAACAGAGATTTCAAAGAGTCCGCTAAGATTAATATCTTTCCCAGAAACACTCCAATGGCATGTGTGTGGATGTCAGTGGTGCAAGTCTGCTCAATCAATTTTCGAAAAAAAAAAACATTTCTTGCATTATGCTGCTCAAAAAATGTGTTCCTTGATCAGTATGCTGGTCAAAAAATGTGCCCAATTGATCATTATCCCTCTGCTCAGAGATTTCAAAATAGGCAAAACCGCATTTGTCTAGTTCAGTTGCCACCCTTGCCACTGTTGCGGGTGATAGTGCTAGGGCATACTGTCACTGGGTAAATAGGCTGGTCAGGATAAGGATCAAGTAATTGTACTGAATCGTCTCAGGGAGCTGTCTCACGAGGTTGCCTGCTAACTTTTGTCATTTCCATTCAGCATATATGCACAGCCTGGTTACATTATGCTGAGAACCACTACTTACGTTTTGCTGACAGGCCTTTCAACTTTGCATCGGTCTGGTGGTTTCGGCGTAGTTTGGTAACCAACACTAGGATAACATCTTGGTGCATTGGACACCTTGGTCCATTATGGTGAGTGTTTGCCACATGGTTGTCCCTCAGAGACCTGCGGGTAGAGGGAGCACAAACAACATATCCTGTTTTGTGCCGTTTTAATCTTCAGAAAGCCTTCCGGTCTAATCCCCAATGAGGATTGACAACACAGTAGTATTCACAGTTTGTGGCTATCTAATTCCATTTGCTCTTTGGTGAGAGTGTGGTTGTTCTGGATGGCTCGGCATGGTACAGAAACTGGGTGTTTGACTGTTTGTTGCATGTGGACTAATGCAGCATCAGGTGGGGCTGGCTCTTTCCAGTATACAGCCCATACAGTGGTACTGGTGGAGTTTTAGCAGGTTGGGTTTATGGCAAAGATCTTAGAGCTTCTAGGGTTAGCTCTTCTGCTACGTCTTCCTTTTGGGGGTTTCTCTTACGGATGGTCTGGCACTGCTGACAACTAACTGAGCTGTGGTTAGTGACTCCCCTAAGATTGCCATGGCGGTATCTTTTTCGATGCCGAATGATGTATTGGACTTTTGATAAATTTCCGGCCTGCGAGGTACTTTGCTAGATAGTTCTCTTCTCCAGGAAAGCCAAAGGAGCGAGTCATGATCAAAAGTGTAGCTTGAACTTCTGCCCATACAGATGTGGCTGGAAATGATACATAGCCTTCGCTACTACTAGCAGCCATTGCCTGATAATTCAGTAGTTACGTTTGGCTGAGTTGAGTGCCTACTATAGAAATATATGACTTTTTCCTGACCCCTTTCCAGCTTGGACAGGAATGTCTTGCATTTCTCATTGCTGGTATCAGCATTCAGTATATAATATACTAATGTTTTTGAGTAACCCAGAATAGAAGCTGTGAACGAAGCGTTTTGAAAAGCCTGTCCTTGGTCGTATTCCGAAATCCAGGGGATTTTTTTTGTCAGTTTTGCAAGGGACTTGGCCACCGTGGAGAAATTGGGCATGTATTTCCAACGATATCCCATAGTGAACAACTTGGGAATCTTTCAATTCCCTAGAAGAACTCTGCCCTTTTACTGTTGCCACATTTGCTAGATTGGTAGCCACTCTATCCATGCTGACCACATATCCCAAGTATCAGACTTGCTCCAATAGTAACTCACATTTAGTAGGTTCCAATTTCCACACAGCCTTCTGTAACCGGTCGGAGACCTCTGCCAACCTTTCCCAATGGGTAAAGAAGTTGATACAGTTGAAATGATGTTGCCCAGGTATGGAAGAAAAGTCTTCCAGTGTAGCCCACGGATAGATATTTTCACTAGCTTATAAAAGGTGGCAAGGTGGGAAGGTAAACCAGATTGTCAAACTTTCCATTTAAACAGTCTGGCCCCATTGGTGAAAACAACCTTTTTCTTTGCATATACATTCAGTAGTCTCTGCAAGTACCCATTGAAAAGGTCTGTAGTGCTAAAATACTTGCTTCCTAGCAAGAGCATCAATATTTTTGTTAATATTTGGCAGTGGGTGAGCATCAAGCTGTGTGATGGCTTCAAGTTTTTGATGAGTCATACAAAATAACAACCCTCCATTTTTATTTTTCACAAGTACTGCTGATGATATCCAGACTCCTGAGGTGGGGTTGATCACACTTTTTCAGTGCATGAGCTATCTGTCTCTCAGCCTCTAACTTTTTATTGGGCCATATTTGGTGTGGGGATTGACTTACGGGTTAAAGCCAGGTAGAAGCGAGATGTCAGGTTCTGCAAAACTGGTTCGTCTTATATCATGGACTCCTGTACTGAAATTAAACTTGGACTGGTTGAGGAAACGAGCTAGGTTCGGCACCTGTTGGGAGTTCTTGCAGTTGATTAAAGCCTGGATGTACAAATTTCGGAGGTGCGGAGGCCCAAGTTTTTCCAGATCCCCTCGAGTTTTGTTGTTTAAAGTAGGGAATGGTAGCATTTAAAAAGCAGGGACCTGGTGTTGGTCTCCAGCCATATATCTACAAATTGTTTGGCCTGCCTTCATCTCCAGAGGCTGGTCGGTGAGGCTTAAGCCAAAAACGTTGATAGATGGACTTAGCTATTTGGTTGATTGATGGTCAGACCAAGAGGAAGGGGGCAGGGAGGGAACTTTTCAACAAAATCAGGGAGCAGTAGTTTTTAACCTAATTATGCATGTCAATGACCCTTCCAACTAGGGGAGTAGAGTATTTGTTTGTTAATTTGTACCCAGTTGACCAACAACCTTCTGTCCGATATGGACCTTGAAACTGGCAGAAAACCACCACTGTGGTGACTTCTTCAAGTTTTTTCTTACATCGGTGTAAAGTGAGAAATGGTATGCTGAGGATTGCATCATCGCAAATGAGTCCAGTGATGAAGCTAGCCTCTCACTTGAAGTCTCTGAGGTGTAAAGAGATTATAATGATCCATGGAAATGCACTTGTGAAGCATAGACTATGATGCTGCAGGTGTTACTGGTCTTTCTTGAGTTTCTAATGGCTCAATCAATATGCTTCGCGGCAGATTGTTGAAGCAGCTACGTAATGTCTATTACCATCAATCATTGTCTACCATCAATTTTTCTGAGAAGAAAGTAGTTATTTGTGGTTTGAAGCTGGCGAGGTTACTGGTTTGAGTTCAGCTGAACATGACGAGGGAACCGTATAGGGGTGTGTTTTTTTTTTATTGTGTATGGTTGCAGATCTGTGAGTTGTATTGAGTGCAGTCTGCCATGAGCCATTTTGGTTGCGTGTCAATGGTTCCACCTGCTGGTTTGTAGTGCTGTACCCACTGGGCTTGTTTGGTATGATTTCTCTCCAACCACCTTTAGCTGCTGGGGGTATACTGTGCTTACTGAGGAGGGTTCAAGGAAACTGGTATGGAAGTTAATCTGTGTTAAACCTTTCTTTCCATTTACTGCTTAAGCTGGCAGGCTGATGGAGTAGGTTTCCTGTGTGGTAACAACCAGTTTAATCTCATTCTTCGGGGACTTGAGCTCCTTTGTGAGTGCCTGCAGCATCTCTGAAACCATTGTGGGGGGTTGCCTTAGGGGGCGTGTTATGGACATCATTGAACAGTTTGCCGTTTGAGTTCATTAAAACTAGACTGTGCGGGGTGGCACCTTCTTTAGAGTCCTCTCCTACAGCACACACGAGAGTGGGATGCTCGTTGTGGCCTGTTCTTATTACCAAGTACTCATTACCTGCATTTAAAGCATCAGTAATTCCTTATGGCTGTGTTGACAATATATATCCCTGCATATGGGGGTTGCCTTCTGTAGAATTAAAAGTTCAAGTATGATCAATTGTGATGGCCTGAGGGAAAGATCAGTGCATACGGCTTATGCAAGTCATTTAAGTTTGCTGGAATTCTCCTGCAGTTCCAAGTAGGAAAATCTGCAGAGGCAAGTCAATATGTATGGGGTTCCACGATGAGTTTAACCAAACCTCGCGATTAAGGCAGCAAATATACAGTGCAAATGTGCAGTCTTTCCACATTTGAGTGTATTCCCTTCTTTCCGCATATTCAATAGTGCCATCTGCCCAGGACACTCGTTGGCCTCAGCTACCTCAATCCAGCAAGAAATGAAGTTCTACATCTCCATTGCCTTCAAATTTCATTGTTTTGAATGGACACTGGTTGTTAGCACTCGTGGCCGTATGGCTGCCAGTAATGCTCTCTTTGAAGAGGTTCATCGTCTTGCTATCAAGATTTGCAGTGGGTTTTTGCCAATGCTGCTGGCCCATTGGTTTGTCATTGTGACAGCTAGAAGAGCAATTGGCTCCAGTATACAATGATAAACATGTGAATGCCTGTTTGTGTTTGATGGCACCGAGTCTGACCAGTTTGAAGGGTGGGCTTTGGAAATTTTACTCTCAATACACAGGTGTACTGGACTGTGGCACAAGGCCTCTACAAATTTTGACAGGGCTGATGGTTTTGTGTACAAGACCGACGTTGGAAATTTAGGGCCAGTGGAGAAATTTAGCAGAGGTGGTAGCGGAAGATACCAGGCGAGTATCAGAAGACACAGTTCTGGTAGCAGACTTTACTGGGACGGTATCCGAGACATTAGGTATCTAAGTTGCTGCAAATGGAGTCAGGCTTAATGTTTTCACGCACACCACGTCAGGATCACTGCTACAAGAATGTTCAATTGCTGGCTTGTACTTTGAGTACAGAACCAGTGACCAATGGGCTGCAACTCGCAGTGACAGAGTAGTGTAGCTTTTTCATTATGAGAGCTATATCCCACTGCTGCCACCGGTGTAGTGGATTTGCGGAAGACCCATAGAAAAAAAAAATTGAAAAAGCCTCTCTCCAGCAGTTATTTAGTAAAAGATGGTCTGGAGTAATCTTGCTCAATTTTACACAACTGCAATGAGTCAATTGTTTAATCTCAATACTCAATACTTCGGTGTTTGGTAATTTTTATCACTTTACAGCAACTTTGCACACTAGCAGTTAGAAAGTACTTCGTTAACTTGGCATAATCACAAGCATATTACTGGTGCAACACAAAGAGCATGAGCAAGAACTCTGCATTTTGTGGGCGAAAACACAGGAAGTAAAAGGGTGTCTAGCCAACAATACAAAAGCGGAACACTTTCACATGGACGAATCGTAAGAACATAGTTACTCAGCAATCATAGGCCAGATACAAATTTAAATGGAAAAGACAACCAAAAGTTGGAGGTGGTGTTTAGGAGCAAAACTGCTGGTTCATGATTGGTGTTGTACCATCAACTTCCTGCTTAGGATTCTTAGGCTCATCTAGCTTAGGGTTCAAAATATTAGGTGATTCTGTGAGTAGATAAGTTACGTACTCGGGCTGCTGTGTCCACTGACTTTGTTTTCGGTCCTCAGTTTATATTACTTCTTTGGTTGCTGGCCTTGTATAGGCTGGCCGCAGGAACAGTCAGCCAGCTGCAGGGCTCATAGGTGTAGCTGCAATCTGGTCAGGGGGCTGCAAGTTGTGCAGGCTAGCTGCAGGGTAGGTAGTGGTAGCTTCTAGACCTGCAAGATAACTAACTTTTTATTTTACTAGATTGAATTCCAATGGTGCCAAACTTGTTATAGGTTTGCCTGACACTCTGCAGTAGACAAGGGGACGTTGTTGCTTACTATGAGGCACATTAAAATCCACTACAGGGATAAGCACTGGTAGATGTTGGGCGACATTAAGGTATTTCTGCATTTTCCAACTTGTTAGGACGAACAGCAGCTTTTCCATCAAACTTTTGGTATAAGAGGTAACTGGCTGACAACTGAAGGCTGGAGGGAGTGTCCCGAATATTAGAATATATGGCTACTGTTATTTTCCCGGAAAAGTTCTGCCTGATGGTAGTCTTGGTGAAGTTTGCTTCCTGAAAAGTTTCAATTGAAAAAATGCTCCTGGATGGTACCTGCTGATCACACTTCTGAGCACACTTGAGCGCGCAGATCCTCTAAACTGTCTAGCCTTTTCTCGTTAGAGAAAAACTAGCAAAGCCCACTAGAGTCTCCTAATTGAAATTTTGGTAGTCAGGAGTTGTAGACAATTACCGTTTGGGTCTTACATAATTGACATGTCTCATTTGAATGAGTGGTTTGGCATACTCCCTCTTGAACCGAGAAAATGTTTCCATTAAGGCATTTTTCATACTGGTGCTTTGTTTCATCAAATTGAAAATCTGATACGAAAGCCGAACTCGTTGAAACTCGTTTCTTAGATGTAAGCTCAAACTTTCCATCATTTTGATGCTGTAGAGGATGGACGTTCACCAGTAAAGGTAGTGACAGGGGAATTTCTTTCTGTTTCAAAGACTTATTTTCTTTTGTTAGAGTTTGCAAAGTGACCCTCACTGGCGTAGAAGATCTTTACGTTGCTGGATGGGATTGATACAAGCATGGGGAAATGGAAGGGGTGCAGTGGGTGGTACTCTTTGTCTTCATTTGTCTTATTTCCAATGATTTCAAGCATGTAGGATTGTCATCAGCAGTTTCTATTGGAAAGTACTTTTTGCCCACTGCATCTGCCAAACTTGGTGGCCGCATTAACTAGGAGTATCTGTGCAGGTATGAATTTCTAAAAGTTAAGCTAAACGCAACTTTATTCGCGCATTGTACAGTTGGGGGAGAAGGGAAGGGGGGTGGATGTAAGCCTCATTAGCGCCCTGATGGAAAATTTTCTTATACGGTTTGCAAAGCAAAGTTTTACAATGCTTCTTTTGGAGTTATATGAAAATGTATCCTCAAGGAGCGGAATATTCTTTGCAAGTGTTAGGTTTCCAACAATCAAGTGCGTCTCGCTAAGTGATTCCTACAGCTGTGTGATGACTGTTTGCTTAGGCCATTCATCGGATTCTGCCACCTCCATTCCACTTCCCTGTTTCCTCTAAACTCTAGAGCCTTAAATGATTTTTTGGCATCGGCTTTCGATGGCCACATGTCAGCTTACTCGGGTTCCGCTGAGGAATACATAGCATGTAGCTCTTCTTTGATTGCAAGTTTTCTGCCAGAACTGCGGACCCTTAGGCTCAGTAGTAAGTTTTGAAAGCCCATACCAGCTTTCACTACAGATTTTAATGAGTCTTGCATGTATATGATTGATGAACATTGATGTCTAACACCTCGAAGTCACCTTTTTCCCCCAGGCCATGGTAGCTATTTCGAAGCCACCTTGGGTGACCACCAAAGTCTGGGTGATTCTCGTTATAATGTGATACTTTGACCAATGTGCATTAAATATGTTATTCTGGCCATCGAGTGGTCATATATAGTTTATGCCAGTGTTTATAGGAATAATTGTGCATAATGTGAGGTTATTAAGTTCCACTACTATAGCAACATTCACTTTTTTTCTTATCATTGGCAAACTGAGAGTGTGCAAACAAACAAATAGCAGACTTTGTTGTCAACATGAAATATGCTTTGATTATTTTAAGTAGCGCACTAACACGAAGCTCAGTACTGTCAGGTTTTGTTCATACAAACTCATGAGGTTTTAGTCAATGTTAAGGTTCAGCGCTTAAAAAAGGATTTACATGATTCAGTTCCACCGTCTCAAAACTTGACTGGACAGTTTGCAGTTTTTTATATTTTTGAAACCCAATTTCATGGTTATCCCAAAATGAAGTATAGTGCTTGTAAAAGGAATTTGTGCTTGCCTTAAACAGTGTATTCTACATACTCCCTGTGTAATTATGCTGCATTTTTTAAACGGTTTTCACCATGATGCCTGAGCAGATTTTGACGCCTGTTTTTGAGATGAAGCAAGTATCCAAGGCTGTCAATTAGCAATGAAAAACTCAAATCTCACCTCGCCGATGCAATCTATATAAATCAATCCTGTTAGATAGCAAGGAAATTGATCCGATGTCTGGAAACTAAAAACTAGTGATGGTTTTCACATGATTATTGTAATTGATTAATAATACATTACTTAAAGTGATGATTTTAGAGCACAAGGAAATCAAGTTTTACTACTTATTATAATTATTTTTGTTATGATTTCACATGAACATTCATGTAAAGTCATAATATTGTTTTAAATAGAAGGCTTTTTCTACTAGTTTCCTTCTCGCAGCTAAATAACTGCTTTCGTTTATGCTTTTTTGTATGAAGATAGCCATAGCTACAAGCATTGCGTATAAAACAAATGACTTTTCCTGAAATAATCAGTTTTTCTTAAAGTTACGAAAGGTTTGTTTATTCAAACACTGAAACTGATTCATTGAATTCAGCAACAAAATTGAATTCACATAGTTACAGCTACACAAAAACGGAACAGTTTTGTATAACTATCATAAAATAGCAGTCATCAACAGTTAACATCCATTCAACTCACTACTACTGTCAAAGGTATTTCACAATATAAGTCAAATAAAAAAATGTGTCTAGAAAGATATTTTTATCTTTTCATAATCTAAGTCACTATATCATTTATTGCTTTTATATGTGTAATTATAATCTCCGAGTTATTTTCATTATATTTAAAACAATCCAACAGTCAATGCATTCTTCTTGGCACCTTAAAATTAAAAATTGCAGGCTTCATTGTAGGGAAAATATTCTGGTTTTTTGATAATAGTGTTGATGGAATGCTCATTGCGCAAAGGAGAAAGAAGAGTAGGTCCCTACAACTCAATTTGTCACACCTAGAAATAGAAGCTTCTTTAGAAAATGATAACTGTTCAATAACTTCTAATTCATGGTCAAAAAATTCCAAAGAACATTACTCTCAATTTGTAAAGTTACCAATTAAAAGTGAAAAAAGTATCATTAAAAGTATTCGCCACCTTTTTGCCGAACCAAATAAAACAATTATTTGGTGTTCGTGATTCAATACGTCGCGTATGCCACAGAACATTTGTTTAAAACAACATGAATATTCAATAAGTTGTTATAGTTTACTCAACAAATCAGAAGGAAGATAACTCCCAACTTTTAAATTGATGAAGAGAAAAATAAATTTTGAGCTGCTGTTAACTGAGATAGTTTGTAAAGCTGCCCTGCAAATTAGTAAGCTTTGAATGCTTGTAATTATTTTGAAACATTTTTCAAGCATATAAAACCGGTCCATGAAAAATAAAAAAAATTAAATCGCGTATTATTATTTATTAAGTGTTCAGTTGCATTCGTGACCTGCTGACATTACAAATAAGTACTCGCTGATTTTTTTTTTCAGTGAGCTACTTTTTGTTGACTAACGAGTTCCACACAAAATGATTATTTATTGATTAACTTTATTGCTTTTCTGATTAGTTTCATTGCAATATGTTTGGCAAGCAGAGGTCGCAAATTCTCTTATTATGAGCAAATCTAACTCAGATTGTACATTTTAACTGATAGTTGCCATCTCTTGATACTTTCGAGAACATAAAACTGGCTAGTTAAAATAAACAAACTAGACAGACTCGCTATAGTTTATTCAACCTTCACATTCATTTTTGACTCTGTGAAATATAAAACTGAATTCTCCTTGATATATTTTTCAGAGATAACATTTTTGGTTGATGGATGAGCTCCAAATGAGACTATTTTTTTTGGATTTGAAAACCTTTTCTTGTGTATTGTTTTGTGAACATAATTCTTGAGTATACTCCATTTTGTGTGATACCCTAATATCAAGAATGTTGGAAGGACTGGTGAATAAAAGCAGTAGAACCAAATATATGAGATCTCACATAATCGGAAGTTATAAATTTCAGATTCATTTATACCAGAGAATGTGGAAGTAACCGTTTACCCGACCATATTTGGACACATCTTTTCTCTATCCTGGAATTTGAGACAGGATTTCATTTATTTTTCTGCCAAGATTGTTGATTCTGGATCACAATCTATCACAGAAGAAGATTTCCAAACAAACTGTTCCAATGAGGTGATGAAATCATGCCGGTACAACATCAGCATCGAAACTTATCTTTATGAAGACTCCTATCTACTATATCTGGCTGCTGGAAAGAGTAATTGGAATAGTAATGAATCGAAGACGACTTTCTTTGTAGGTAAGTGTTTTTGCCAAACAATAAACAAGGAATCTATTTGGCATTGATCATATCAAGCAACAGAAGCTTTAATTAGTTTAGTCCTAAAAGGCGACTGCCGGAGAAAATGATTTTGTGATTCTTAATTCTTCAATCTGATGAAGAATTTCATTTGAAGTACCTTTGCAGTTGTCATCAACAAAATTAGCAGAAAAAAATTGATTTCAATGGAAGCACACTTTAAGTTTATCTGTGAGAATGTATTATCATAAGTTTGGTGAGCTGAGAGTAGTGTAATTAGAGCTAATGTCCATACTGAAGCCAAATGAAAAAATGTTTCTCTCGATTTCCAGTGCGTTTTTGATAGCACCAGGTGTCGATTAGTATATGTAGAGTTTCTGTTTGTATGCACCAGACGCTGATTCAAAGTTGATGTAGCAGTGTTTCATATTGTATACGATTAAATTTATTAGCGATGTAATTGTTGCGCAGCGATTGTTTATATGGGGTTGTGTATCACAGTTTCGATTGTTGGACTGATGTACTTTGGTTGTTATTAGTATCTTTTAAGATTTGATTTGCACTGCTCAGTTGCCAATCCTGCTGAAATTGTTCCTATAATATAATAGACAAAATTCTGTAGGTTAACTGTTTATACTAGTTGTTAAAAAATCCAAGTTCTACTTATGTAAATTGACTGATAGTTGTTACAGAAGACAGCGATGTGTGTACGAATGCTAATGTAGTCAAAATGAAAATTTAGATAAAGTGGAATGCTTGGATATCACTGCAGACTAGTGGGTTTTGTTGACACTCAGTCAGAGCATACTCGTATTTTAGAGTACAAATATATGAGACTTCGTATTTACTGCCTCATAAGTGAGCACCTTTCAATTTTTCGTTGCAAATACATGATGGTTTTCTTCAAACGACGTTGTCATCCTCGAAATGTTTAGATGACTGTATATGTTTAAACTATTAATTCTCTTGTTTAAATTTTTCTTGCTAAACCTGTTTCATTTTTCACCCCAGCAGTAGTAGGATTTAGTGTTGAGCCCAGTGGTACAGTCAATACGAAAAAATCCTCTTTAAACAGCCCGATTATGTTTTTTACTGTGTTTTAGCACTTTAGCACTTTGCTCTGTTCATTCTATATCCATTATTTTAACCCTCAAAAACGCATTTTGGTGTCTTTCCCAGTATGGACTTGAAGGCTAAATGGATTAAATGACTTGAACTTCTTTTTTTGTGCCTGATTTCACCAATGTTTCTGGCAATCCGCTTGAAGCCATATACGCGGTCTTGATATCCATTCCATGGACTGGAAATCGCTTCTATCGATGTATCTATATATAAAACACTAGTGAGATTTTAATTATATCCACGTCTATTGTATATGATAGCTATCAAGTCAGTATGGGAAAATTACGGGCAAAATACTAATCCATGAAGTAGTAGTAAAACTGCAACATTCTCAGTTTGGCATATTGTATTGTTTAGAAACCCAAGTTCATGGGTACATGAATGCTCAGCTTAAAAAAACAGTCCGATGTCTCATCCATTGGAACGGTTTTTTCCCTCTGATGTGAAATTAAGCTTCTCTGGTTCCAGTGATGATCTTAAAATTGTCTGTTTTCCTCAGTCGGTGATTGTTTTGCTGTAGGCAGTGTCTCCTACCAATTTACTGGTAGTGACGAGGAACTATTAACTAGGATCTATACCTCCCATTGCCCAGTCTTTCTAGAGACATATTTTTATCAGCTGATGAACTTTAGTAAACTTCAATCCCTGTTTCAAGTACCGCTATAGTAACGGACTCATTAGCAAGATTTTTTCCAAGCATACTTTTGACTAGCAAGCATCAAGGGGTTTTTGGAAATCCTTCAGACTGGGCAAAATTTCCTTTCTCATAGCTCAAGTGCTTACTGCTCAACATTATGTTTCTGAAAATTGGGAGCATTTCGCAAAGTTTCTCTCTTGTTCTCTTTGAGATTTTGATGTCAAATTTCAAGTCCATAGAAATCTTTTGATCAAACTTTTTCACTCTCTTTTCCTGATTTTTTTTCTCAACTTCCCTGGGAACGAAAGACCCGTAACATGTGTTGAAAACTTTTTTGTAAATTTGCTTGTGATTTTATTCAAGTTAATCGATCGCACTTCAAAATTGAGAAGACTGCGTAGTCAAGGGTAAGAGATGATACTCATTTTTAATGTCCCCTTTATACAGGTCTATCATCGATTTGGTCCATAACGATGAACCTCCTGATGTCTAACATTGTTCAAAGAGAAGATGAATCCGAACAACAATTATCCGTAACACTGAAAAATGATTCGATCTTCAGCACAAAATCCATCGACTGGCAGATTTCACAGTCCAAAAGGGAAATTTCTCCATCAAACGAATATCTGACCTTGATTATTTTACAAACTTTTGATACTGTAACCAGCTTTGCCCCCACTTGCTAAAGTTTATCGTGTCAGGTCTGAAGGAACCCTCCAAATTTCTTCTTTGGGGAATTTTGGTAGACAAGACCTGTTTCATGCACCACAGTTAGAGAGCGTTCGTCAACTTCGCAGACTCTGTCATAATTTTACACTTCTTTTCCTAAAGAATGTTATGCAATTATTATTATTTTCCTTTCGGGAAAGCTGTGCATTACCACGCTAAGTCCTCCTATGCTGTTTTCTTTCATCATGGAATACATATCTGCATCTCATTTATCACTAAGGCCGATTAGAAATGTCGGTCAAAAATATTCACCGAGTTCTCGAAGAACGAAAAACAAAGAAAGTTGCTGATATGCAGGTTGAGGATCTTTGTTGAACATCAAGCAAATTGCCTAATCAGGTAACGAAGTACCATCTTTCGACATGTACATTTTGAGTCTCCTGTAGATAGTTTGTTTTACGCCTAAACGAATGGTATTGTTATATCCTTTTTAAAATTCTCTCATAGTGTTCATGTTTTCATATTTTCATGCTTTTTGACAAAACAAGTATACTTCTCTTAGCTAATGCATTTCTATTTAAAGGAGCTGTACAAAACTTGGCTTGTTGGTAAACTTTTTTTGCAGTTACTCCAAGTCCTTCAACCACCTATGAGGAAAAAACATTTTCACGCTTTGCATTTGTGCACTTTGAGATACATTTCATAGCCGCACCGGGGAAAGAAAAGTTTTGTGCCCTCAAACATCTAATTGGATCTTATAGCAATCACAGGCATCATGTTCCTTTTTTGCGATGAAACCCAAACCTCTGTTGAAGCTGTCTTTCAATTTTTGTAGCAAAATTCCTTTCATTACGTTGATGTTCTGACGCTGCAAACTGAATCTTAGAATAGGAACTCTATCCAAATACTTATCCAAATCATCAAAGGCTCCACTGTAGTGTTTTTGTGTTTACATCACCGACACAACAGCCTCCATGTATTACTGACTTTAGCAACTGGTGCAAAAGACCACATCCAGACAATGATACAACTGTTTCTCTTAATAATTATTCATTAGACACATTCTATTTAGCAATATACAAGTACTCTAAGCAATCCACAAGTACTTAGGCATTCCACAAAACTTCTGCCTCCCTGAATTCCAGCAATTCCTTTTATAGGAAGAGATCTAGAAGGCACACTCCCTTATCAGGGTGAGCTAGTCTCATAAGGTATCACAATATAATAGAAAATGGTTGCAGACGATACAAAAATATATACAACGGCAATCAATGAGAGTAATGCACACATGGCACATCGTTTAATAAGTCCAAGGCTCCTCCTTCTTTAGCCTGTGTTACGCTCCAGTGCTCTCATCTCCATGAATGGCTTTAGCAGGCTCCTATGTTTATCATCACCTCAGGCTTCTCTTTGGTGGCCATTATCCCCAAATGACTCATGCAGGCGGCCATTTATCACAGGCTCACTCGGTATAGCAGCCATTTATCTCTGTATGACTCATGCAGGTGACCATTTATCGCAGGCTCACTCAGTATAGCATGTATACTGAGCATACATGATTGATAGATGATTGACTAACTTCTGCCTCTTAGGGGTACTTCTAGTCAAGGGCAAGGGGTTCTGTCACACCCTTTCAGGGGTGACAAGAGGTACAGGGTAGGGGGGGGGGAAATGGGCTGGGGGTCACTGGATCTACACAAATCTCCCACACCAAAAACACCAATTTTTTCTGTCTAAATGGTCTGTTATGACAGGCGACTTGTCGAAAAGCTTCTGTTTGGTTTTTTCCAAGCGATATATCTAGCCTTGTACTTGCTCAATAAATTGTGAAAAATTCTTCTTCATTTGTTCGTAAACTTTCTTGGTGGTGCTTTTTAAGTGTCAACTAAATTGTTCGGTGCATTTCTCACAATCATCATTGTTCATCACGCACAGCTGTATCTCAACACTGGGTGCTTTGGAACAAACCAAAATTCCCATGAGTTTATGTTTGCTAGTGAGAAAGGTAGTGTCTGTATCTCTATTGTCTTTGCATTCAAGTAGCAATCACACATCGCAAAATGCAGACGACATCTCAAAGGGTCATCGGCCCCAACAATTAATCCTAACTGTTCCTTCAGCTTATCAAAGATTATGGCGGTAGGTTTGTATTCGACTCCGGGAAACTCCATTGTGGCATTTGAAGTTGAGCATCACCAACATGTCAGATTACCAAACTTGTCAAAACAAGTAAAACGCATTTTATATAAGTAGGCCCCGGTGTATCTTGTCAAGCTTATCATGTGACTAAAGTATGCGTTGTTAAGGTGGAGATTTAGTTTTTCCTCAATATCGCGCGTTGGAGTTCCTAAAAACTGTTCGAGTAACATCTTCATGTAAAGAGAACACGATCATCTTGATCAGAAACCCCTGTTTTTAGATCAGCGAACACATTTCTTTGACTCGCTTCTTTTTTCTTTTTTATGACACTGTGCGCAGAAAAAGCAGTGTAATAATTGTTAAGGAATATCCAATACTGCTCGAGGAGCTTTTGCGGAGTAAATTTTTTTGGGAAGTTATTTGGGATCTCTTTACCTTTTTTGTATATTCCATTACAATCCCGAACATTTATTAAAAACAGAGATTGTCGGTGATCAAAGCATTGTCCCCATTTTTCAATGGAACTCGTATGTGTCAGTTGTTGAGAACTTGAGCTGGTAAATTCACTAGAGGTGTTCTGATTTGTCACATTTCAATTAGTTTGTGAAAAGAAACTAACATTTGTGATTAACATCAGTCTCCAAACCATAATGGCTCTCCATCTCAAACTATGTGGAGCCGTGGTCTCAGTGATGTTAGTGAAAATCTAGTTGAGTTGCCTTTCAGAAGCCACAATGAGCTATCTGACAATAAATAGAAATAGAGTAGTTCACATTCATTTTTGTTCTTCAGAATGCAATGTACGCTGCTGCTGATTTGGTCGAGAGAGAGAGGGAGAGAATGAGAGAAGGAGAAAGGGAGAGAGGGAGAGAGGGAGAGAGGGAGAGAGGGAGAGAGGGAGAGAGGGAGAGAGGGAGAGAGGGAGAGCCGGAGAGCGGGAGAAGCGGAGAGAGAGCAATTGATTCCTATTTTTTTTAGTAACTCTACTGCTCCCAATGCATGAGAGACATTTCAGTATAAATCAGCTTGGTCACTTAAAATTCCATCCCAAAGTCTTATGTTAAACATGTCTTTGCTCTTCCAGGTTCGCGTTCAGTTTTCATACCTCCTGAATAACTGGCTATCAGCTCATCCCATTATTTGACATCAAGAAATGGAGACTCGAGATCATCAACTAAACCTAGTGTTGATATTTGATTAGGTATTTCATCTCTTGACTTTCCTCTCTTTCACTGTTTTCTTTTTCACTCAGTGGTTCCATATATTCATTGTTCATCAATGTAGCATCTTCATTTTTTTCAAACCCAAGTTCCACATTCGAATTACTTGCTAGTAGTAATATATGAGCAGATCTCCCTACCAAGTGTTTTTTTGTGGATTAAATCTTGGAGTTGAGGCAATGGGTTACGATGTTGGATGAATTCGCCGAGTTTATATTGTATTTCATTTGAGGGGTACTTGAGTGGCATTTGAGTGGCATTTAAGTGGCATTTGAGTTTTGATTATTTTTTACTTAATTTGAATTTATATGGCATATAGATTTTGAATGTATGGCATTTGATTTTCTTTGATATTTTTTACATTGTATAAAAATGGAACGTGATATGATTGTATCGTTATTGGAAGTTAAGATGTCGACAGAGGATGATGTTGAGATGAGACCAATGAATGAAGTTGATACTGTTGATGGTACTACACGTGATATGATAGATGTTTTACCGAGTATGAAGCGTAAAGCGTTGATAATTATGATGATTTTGGTATTTGTCATAGGATTTTCCACTGTTGGAGGTGTTACTGAGTTTAGTATGTATGAAGAAGCTATGGAAAAAATACAAAAAGCGAGAAACTCTCCTGTTGGAATCATAAATGAAACTACTGTTGATTGATGAACATCTTTTTATGATGAATGGGAAACCTGAAGATTATGACCCAAGGATGCGATCTCCTTTTACAGCAATGATTGCAGGACCAACTGGAGCGGGAAAGACGCAAGCGATTTTTCGAATGATTGAAGCTAGTCAGACTATAGCACACCCCCCGCCAACAGAAATTCACTACTGTTATGGAGCCTACCAAAAAGCCTTTGATGATGTACCAGGAGTGATTTTTCATGAAGGGATGATAGATATAACAGTGAGTTTTCCCAGAGATGGTAAAAATCGATGGCTGATAATTGATGATCTCATGGATGAAGTTTCTGGTAAAGCCGATGCCAATGCTTTGTATACAAAACATAGTCATCATTTGAACATAAGTGTGTTTTTTATTGTTCAGAATCTGTTTTTAAAAGGAAATCGTACAATTTCCTTAAATAGTCATTATTTTTTTCTTTTTAAAAATCCTAGAGATGCTTCTTCTATTTCCTATTTGGCTCGTCAATGTTTCCCATCAAAAGTAAAATATGTACAAGAGGCTTTTGAAGATGCAACAAAAAAACCATACTCTTATTTACGAATAGATACGACTCAACAAACGAATGATCAACATAGACTATTGGGAAATTTTACATCGGATCTCCCTATGATATTATATGTACCCAAGTAAAAGGATATAAATACAATTACTATTCATTTCACCTCAATCATATTTTGTTATTCAACGACGCAACACGAAAGAGTTATAATGACTAAAGATTTGGAGAAAAAATTAACAAGAAATGCTGCTGTGTTGTTATCACTCAACAATGCAACCTTTGCTATTCAAAAGTCTGTTATAGCCAAAGCCAAAAAGGAGTTTATTATGACTCTAATGGAATGCGCTAAAGCTATTATAAATGGAACGATACCATTGACAACATCTCAGTACAATCAGTTGCAGCGGAACGAGAAGGATATTAGCGCTTTAGTAAGAAGATCAACGTTAGATGATAAGAAAGCTGTATTGTAAAAAGGAGGATTTTTAGGCGCTCTACAAGGTCCTATCATCAGCAATATAGTTCCTGGGTTATTTAAAAGTGTGCTAGGAGGAGGGAGAAGATAAAGATGAAAGTCTCAACACGAATGATGCGAAATAAAATGGCGATTTTAGCTCTGGATGAACTGAGTAAGAAAGGAAAAATCGCTATAGTCGAAAAGGCTAACTCAGATTTGTTTCAATCATTGATAGAAAGTGTTAAAAATATTATATTAGGTAATGTTCCTCTTGATTCTGAGCAGTTTATTGAGTTGCAGCGTTACAAGAAGGAACTACATAAACTTAGTGGTAGAGGGACAGTTGATGATAAGCGTAAAATTTTGATTCAGACTAGTAGAGGAAATCTTTTGGATGCTATTATAAACCCTATTGTATCTGTTTTGTCATCAATAAAAAGATGAATCGTCAGCCTTTAACATTCTCCAGACGTATTTTTATACTCACTGAAAATGAATACTATAGATTAACGGAAAAAAAGGAGAATAAAACAGTGGTAAAGGAAGAGAAGACCAGACCTCCATTGTATTATAATCCTATGGAAGCTATAACAGTGAGAAATATGAAGAGAAAGCGAAATGATCTACTGGAAACGGCTTATGATTCTGACTTATCCTCACACGAAAAGTTAGATGAAAATGTTGAAAACCTACGTAGGTATTTGTCTGATGTCAAAAAGATTAAAAATAACCAAAATCAGACACAAAAGGATAGTTGGAGTCCCATTAAGAAAAAGAAGATAGAGTCTATTTCTCCTTTAGCCAATAGCACAGTTATTGATGATAAACCTAATGCCCTTTCACCAAATGTTCATAAAGACATTGAGTTAGAATCAGTGAAAATGGATGATGATGATGATGATGACATCGGGATGGAATTAATAAAAGGGAGGTTGTTTGATACTGAAGACTCAACCCTACTTGGAAATACATTTCTTACTGATGGAGAAGATGAGCACGATAGTGAAAGCGAAAATTTAAAACAGTTTGAAAAAAAAGCAACTGAATTAACATCAAAAAAGAGTGATCAAACGATTGCTGTCAGAATGTTGAATAATCTGAGTAAAATTGGTAGATTCGACTCGGACAAGAACAGACTGAAAATTGGAGAACATTGGTTGAATCCTAAGACTTCCAAAACTTTACTACGAGACGTTCTAACTGAAGAAAGTAAAATACAATCGGGAAATACCAATTACAGTAGATTTAAAAGCTTGCTAACTGATGAAGGAATCACAACTGTCAGAAAATCCCCGCATCAAACAGGTAAGAGTCAGAAGAAAAAGTTGGTCATTCCAGGTACTAATTCATGGACATCGACACGCTAAAAGAGTTGTATTACAATCCTGCATTACATACATCTCTACGAGGAGCTAGAGCTTTACTGAAAGCTCGTAGAAAGCGAGAGGGGGAAAAAAGAATCCGTGAATGGTTGAGTGGTGAGGATGCCTACACGTTACATAAAAGAGCTGTAACTAAGTTTAAACGCCGTCCTACAATTGTAGCTGGAATAGGGGAACAGTTACAGGTAGATTTGACGGATGTTCGATCTCGAAAAGAAGAAAATAATAATACGGCATTTTTACTGACTGCTGTTGATTCTTTATCTAGAAAAGGATGGGCTGTGCCACTCATCTCCAAATCAGGTCAGGTTGTAGCCAGAGGATTGAGAAGAATACTAGAAAGGGAAAACTATAAAGCTTTACAATCCGATAAAGGTAAAGAGTTTGACAATGTCAATGTAAAGACTCTCCTTGCAGAAAAAAAAATCAAGCGCTTTACAACCGAAAATGAGACGATAAAGGCATCGATGGTGGAACGTTTTAACAGAACTTTAAAAGAGAAGATATATAGATATTTGACATATAAAGATGATGACAGATACATTGATGTTTTACCAGAAATGGTTGATGCATACAACAACACAATTCATGGTGCTATAGGTATGAGACCGAATGATGTGAATTTTCAAAATCAGGAACTTGTATGGAATCGTGTGTATGAAGGAGGTGAACATAGTTTAGCTCAAGAAGCAAAACTAAAGATTGGGGATTATGTGAGAATAAGTAAGGCAAGAGGAGCGTTTGAAAGAGGGTACACTCCGAATTGGACGATTGAGATTTTTATAATCACTGATGTACTTATTGATGAAAAACCTGTTGTATATAGGGTGAAAGATTTGGCTGAGGAGATGATTGATGGCACCTTTTACGAAAAAGAGTTGCAAAAAGTAAAAAAACCCACGATTTTCAGAATTGAAAAGATATTGGGAAGAAGAATGAGAAGAGGTAAAAGACAGATTCTGGTTAAGTGGTTAGGGTACGGAGAAAAGTTCAACGAGTGGGTAGATGAATAGTTTATAAGGAAACAACGCTTGATATAATCATCATACGTTGAGAAAATGTCGATGCTGATAACTTTACCCTCAAACTCTAGCGGTGAAGAGTTTCCCGATAATAACAATTCCGAATTTACAGTGAGACTGTATAAATATTTGGTTATCAATGGTGGAAAATGGGAGGTAGCTCTGCTAGATATGTCTTATTCTAATAATTGGAAGAATGTTACCGAAGGAAAAATATATCTAGAAAAGACTAATGTCTCTGGTAAAAGCGAAAAGTCCTTCATCTTAATCGGTAATGGAAGATATGATAGTATGGAGGAGTTGGAGGAGATTATACGAAAGAGAATGAGTGAAATGGATTTAGACAAAAAATTTGCCATCTCCTACAACAAGATCACCAACACTATTTTACTAACTAACAGCGATCCTGATACTGCCATAAGCTTTTCCAAAGATATAGCATATATTTTTGGATTTGAACCAAAAACTATGTACCCTCATGGTAGATACAATAATATCTCACCCCCTGATATAAATTCTGGTTTAACATCTCTGTATGTTTATTCCAACATTGTTGATAATAGAATGGTAGGAGATACGAATGTACCTTTACTGAGAGTAGTTCCGGTTCAAAGAAAGAAGAATAGTGTTGTGTATCAAGAATTTAAAAATCCTCACTATGTTGACGCTTCATCACTAAATAGTGATCTGATTCAAGTACTTATAACGAGTGACGACGGCCAACGAATACCATTTGATAGTGGAAAGGTTGTGTTGACGGTTCACTTTAGAGAGAAAATATTATAATGAGTTTGGTACGATACACCCCTGAGGACTCAAAAGATTTTTTTGATGAGTACTACAAGATGCAAGCTGGAAATGGGATTGGAGTGTATAGTGGACGGCGGATGATGCCTAATATGAGAGGAAATGGACTCGGTAGTATTTTTTCAAGTATACTTAAATCCACAGCACCAATGCTGAAAAGAGGAGCAATTAGTTTGGGGAAAAGAGCACTGTCTGTAGGTGAAAATGTAGCGCGTGATGTCATCGATGGACAAAGCTTTGCAGCATCAGCAAAGAAGAGCGGGTTGGCAGAGTTGAATGATCTGGGGGGTGATGTGCTCAATGCAGTCTGTCTAGATAGTATGAAAAGGAAAAAAACAAAAGGTGGAAAAAAGAGAAGAGGTGTTGGTAAACGTGGCATATTTTAATAGTAGCAGAATTCGCTATAAAGACAGCAGAGCTTGATAACTATATTCATTAAGCGGTAACACCTCAAGCAATCATCATTCGCAAAAGATGGCTAGCCTAAATGGAACAACAGGTAATAAGTTGGAAGGTTCTTCCTACAACATAAATCCAACATTGGATGTATTTGCTACGGAACCAACAAACATATCGGTAGAAAGATCAGAATATGTTGTCATCAAACCTGATAGGTTAGATCCTTATGGTAGTATTGAGTTAACCTTGTCAGGGAGCACTGAACATTACACAGATCTTTACAACTCGTTTCTGCAAGTTGAAGCCACGGTTGTTCAAGATGATGGAGCCGATATTGCAGGTAATGATAATGATGCAGTTGTGTGGATAGGGGATTCAATGCATACATTATTCAGTGAGTTGAAAATGTCGATAGAAGGAACCACTGTTGAATACGCTAACAACTACGGTTTACGCTCCTACTTTTCACAACTACTCGAAAACAGTGCAGAAAGAAAGAAATATCAAGGTAAGATGGAAGGATGGCTGTATGATGATTCAACTAGCAAAGACGCTGCTAATCATAAAACCGCAGATAAGAAAAAGAGGAGAGCTCTAATCATAGGTGGAAAGACAATAGAATTAACTGGAAAACCTCATCTTGCATTATTTCAGCAGAAAAAACTAATAATTCCAGGTCCTACTATGCAGCTGGAGTTTGAGCGTGCCTCCGGCAAACTAGCTTTGTTTGCTGCAGATGAGGCGCCTAATGGAGGAGCAAAGATTAGAATTGATAAATTTGAACTTCATCTTTGTAAAGTTAAGGTGAATCCTACAATACAAAACTCCCAACTCAGTTTGGCGTTGGAAGGACACAACTACATTTATCTAGTTGATCGAAAACGGATTAAACTATATGGAATTCGTGCTGGGGTTGCGCAGATTGACATCACTTTGGAAGAAAACAAACAAAAACCTAAACAGGTCTATTTAGGTTTAGTTGATCACAACGCAATGAACGGACGTTTTGCCTTGAATCCATATAGAATGACACACGCTAATGTTGATAGTATTGTATTGAGAGTTGGTGATTGTCCAATTGGAAGAAGATTTGAGCCAAATTATGCTAGAGGGGTTTTTGGAAGACAATATCATCAGTTTCTACACGCTACCGGAACTTTGCTTGAAGGTGATAGTCTCGGTATTACGAAAGAACAATACCTTGATGGTACTACACTTTATGGATTTGATTTGACTGGTGATTTTCTTAAAACAGGATTTCACTCTATGAAAAATGTCACAACAAGTGTGGAAATTCGTTTTAGCACTAACACGACTGATGGATTATCCTTGGTAGCATACTTTGTAAAAGACGGTGTGCTGGAGATGGATAGCATTCTTCAATTAACTATCGGGGGAGACGCAGTGCTTTAAACAGAAAGTTAGAGATGAATACTATGCAAATTCGTTCGATCTTATCTTCAGACGTTTTATGTCAAAGCGTAGGAATTCATGTTGGAGCTAGAGAACAGTTTTGGAAGCAAATTTGCAATTTTCCAACAGGATGTTTCGTATTCAACACCCATTATTCTCACCAACCTGGAGAGCATTGGTTGGCTGTGTACGCTAATGAATCAGAGGTGGATTTTTTTTACTCATTTGGACGTTCTGTTTCCTTTTATCCAGATGTAAATGAAATACTAAGTATTCATGGAGGATATGAAACAATACGAAGTAATGAAACACAACTACAAAATTTTTTGTCAACTGTATGTGGCGATTATTGTGTATACTTTTGTTTACTGAGAAGTAGAGGATGGAGTATGGATGAAATTGTTAGAAGTTTACGAGACATAGGAGATAGTGAGATGAGAGATCACTCAATACGGAGATTTATCATACAGTCCTATCCTAACTTCGAGTTCATAGAAGATAATACAGTAGAAGGAATAGATGGTGTACATATACAAGGAACTAATTTACTAAGTAAATTGTTAAAATAAATTATTATAATTGATTTTTATTTGATATAACAAATAAAATGAATAAAATACAATTTATCTCATTATTTGTGCTAAACACTACAGAACCTATAAAAAACTATTATTTTGTAATGTTTCAAGCAAGAAGTAAATAAGATCTTCTCATTTTCTTCCTCAGGAGCGCTCTTTAGTTATATCTAAAAGACATAGTAACTAATGACTCTATCATACATAGTTATATGAATTAATTTTACAAAAATACTTCGGATCTTTCTTTAAATAGATATGAAACTTACCATCATAAAAGACGAGTCACGTCCTTTGTGTTATCGATTAAGACTCCGATGTGCTGTTCTGGACAATTCTCTTTTTCATTTTCATCAAAGTAGGAGAGACAGGTGTGCTGCAGCGAAGTATCAAACAGTTCTGAGGCTTGAATGAAAGCTTGAAGAGCCGAGAGTAGAATGATGTCGTAGGAAATCATGTTGTTCGTATTTTGTTTTAGTCCTCTGAATACGATTACACCACTTTTTTCCGCCACCACAGATGAAGCTATTTGAGCAGGGATGCTAAGATCTCCAATCAATAGCTCTCCTTTCACCATACATCTGTAATTAGCCACTATAACATCAGCAGTCTTGTTCCAACGAGTATCACATTTTCTTAGCATTCCAGGATTCTCATAAGCTATAACACTTCCTGTTGGAAAATCGTGTAGGTGAGCAACACTGAAATAAGCCTGTATTTGTCTCAAACTCTTGCCGTACAATGAGTTGAATGGATCGTTGATCTTTCGATTACATCCTTGAGATTCAGCAGTACGAAAAATCGCATCTCCTGTCTTTCCTTCTCCCATATAAATTAAAACAATTGGACGTGTTTGCTTCGCTTTATTAACAAGCAGCCCCATTTCGGTTGAAACATCACTCTTCACCCGAGTTATCTTTTTATCCTTTCGGTAGTTGTAAATCATAGCGCACTTTGATTCATCACGAAATTCAACAGACAACACCTCCATAACTGTTGATACTGGTAGTTCGCAGATTTCCATGGATTCTTCAAGTTTTTCTAGACTAGCTGGAGAGAGAGAGTTTATTAACCCGGCGCTCTTGTAGGTCAGAGTGGTTAGTTCATTACTTCCAGCATCTTGAAAGGGTATTCTGGTGTGACGAAAAAGCGTTTCGTCTCCAACATCCGTCAAAACTAGTTTTTTGCACTTCAAGCCAGTATCATTATCATCTTTTGTCAAATCAATAAAAGATCGTTTCCTCATTGATGTTCTTTTTGAAGGTAGCTTGTTAGTAGGAGATGTGAATGAAGTAAAATCTTGTTGAGATTCTGGTTCATCAACCACCAATTGACTTTCTGGCATGTCAAAGATAGGAGAAAGTGATGGGGAAAAGGTTTGCTGGGGTTCTGCTTCTTCATTCATCGGTTGACTTCCTTCGTCTTGAGTATTCATTCTAAAAACAAAAAACATTTTGTTTAATTTTTCGTAATTAATTTTAAAAGATCATAAAGATCATAAGCCTTCAGCTAGTTGTGTTAGTTAACAGAAAATAAATATTTTTACTCTTACCCTTATAAAGAAGGTGAGCTCCTAGTAGTTGCAATAGAAGGTTTAGTAGATGTTGCTTCTCCGCTAGCTGTTGTAGAACTGGATGCTTTCTGTGTGAAAACAGTGGCTCTTAAATAGGTAAAGTTGCGCTCATTAAATCCTATGAATACCAACCTTCTTTATAATATAACTATGAATCAGTATTTTGTCCACGCGAAAACCATAGCTTTCGCGGGAATAAATAATTTATTTCCACGCAAATAGAAACTGTTGCTTTCGCGGGAATACAAATTTTATTTTCACTCGGATACAAACCATAGCTTTCGCGGGAATAAATAACTTATTTTCACGCGAATGGAAACCGTTGCTTTCGCGGGAATAAATAATTTATTTTCACGCGAATAGAAACTGTTGCTTTCGCGGTAATACAAATTTTATTTTCACGCGGATACAAACCATAGCTTTCGCGGGAATAAATAATTTATTTTCACGCGAATAGAAACTGTTGCCTTCGCGGGAATACAAATTTTATTTTCACGCGAATAGAAACTGTTGCTTTCGCGGGAATACAAATTTTATTTTCACGCGGATACAAACCATAGCTTTCGTGGGAATAAATAATTTATTTTCACACGAATAGAAGCTGTTGCTTTCGCGGGAGTATGCATTTTTTTTTCACGCGGATACAAACCATAGCTTTCGCGGGAATAAATAAATTATTTTCACGCGAATACAAACCAATGCTTTCGCGGGAATAAAAAAATTATTTTCACGCGAATAGAAACTGTTGCTTTCGCGGGAATAACTAACTTATTTTCACGCGAATACAAACCAATGCTTTCGCGGGAATAAATAAATTATTTTCACGCGAATAGAAACTGTTGCTTTCGCGGGAATAACTAACTTATTTTCACGCGAATGGAAACCGTTGCTTTCGCGGGAATAAACATTTCATTTTCACGCGAATACAAACCAATGCTTTCGCGGGAATAAATACTTTATTTTCACGCGAATGGAAAACGTTGCTTTTGCGGGAATAAAAAAATTTTCACGCGAATGAAACAGGAATATTTCACGCGAATAACACTATTCTGATAGAGTTTTCGCGTGAGTGTTTTTAATGGTTATAAGCTAATGAGTAGGAGTGTCTTATAGTATATAAGAACAACTCTCTCTACATAGAAATCATTCTCTTCAGCAATAACCTCAGGAGCATCAACTACCACAATAATCTCTGGAGTATCAACTACTACAGCTGATTTTCTTGGTGATAAGGTAAGAATTAATAGAAAAACTATTTTAATTGAAGCTAAAATGTAATTATTTTACAACACTGTTTAATCAACCTATACTAACACATAACTTTTTTATTTTAGTTCATTATGAGTTCAAAGTCATATACAATAACAGACTTCCTCCCAGAGATTTATCACCAGTATATCAACGAAAATGTAGCCGTGCAGGGAAATGCGAAATATCCATTAACATTGCAAGCTGCGTTATTCTGTATAACACAGCATTTGCTAACTTTAGCATCTTTATACGGAGAGCTACCCATACAGTACCAACCACATTCATTACACCAGAATGCTGACGATCAGGAAACATTATTAAAACTAACAATTCAAAACAATTTTGAGACAGTTTTGAAAATGTCTAAAATGGTGAATATTAACCATTTTTTAAAAAAAATTAAGAGAAAGGTATGGGATCAAGATCTCACACAAAGATTAGTTAAAGCCCAATGGACTGAAGAATTAATGCTTGAGTTTAAGCCTAATATTTTACGGTATATTCAAACAGATGAATGTTTATATGCATCTATTAATTCGTTTGAAGTTATGTTATGGCTTTTTTCAAGAATATAAACTTTAATATATACAATCATACAATATTTAATTTCTATTCAATGTACATAAATATATATATAGCTATCGAAAAATTTATCGAAACTTAAATGCCATACATTCAAAGTTTAGATGTCATATAAGTTCAAATTAAGTTCGAGTTATGTAAAAAATTATCAAAACTTGAATGCCATACATTCAAAATCTATATGCCATATGAGTTCAAATCAAGTAAAAAAATAATCAAAACTCAAATGCCACTTAAATACCACTCAAGTACCACTCAAGTACCCCTCAAGTAAAATACAATATAAACTCGGCGAATCCATCCAACATCGTAACTCATTGCATAACCTCCAAGATCTAATCCACAAAAAAACACTTGGTAGGGAGATCTGCTCATATATTACTACTCTTGCTTCAACCATCTCATCATTACCTTTTCTTGGATGTGCTACGCCCATCTCAATGTTATTAGCCAATTAATCTGGAATGCTGAACAAAAAGTTTATTCCACCATTCCCAATTGACTTGAGCTTAGTATCTCTATTTTACATCCATTGCATGATGGTTGAAGCTTTGGCTGCAAAAAACTAACAACAGATAGTGATTTGTTTTGTAGAGTTTGTTCAAATTCAAACCCCAATGCAATTTTTCACCAGCCAATCCCAATCCGGTTGTATTCCTGCGCCACCTTCCACCTGTGTTTCCATTCTCCCTTTGCGTTCAAAAATGCAGAGGGAGAACTTTTGCTCTATCAAGTCAGTTGTAATGTGCCTTTTACTGTTTGTTTTATTCTGGATGAGTAAATGGATAGATACTCAACCGCACTGAGTTATGCGTCTGAGCCGAGGGCTCCTGACTGGTTGTAGAGTTGGAGATAATCTTTCACAAGATGCCTCTTTGCCAATTTAAAGTAAAAAATTCACGTTTTTTGAAAAGTCTTTGTAGAAACCTGAAATATCTAGTCCTTAAACAGTTGGCTATCTTTTTTAGCTTTTGGCTCAACATATTGAAACTGTCTAACCATCGTAATGCTTGCCACACTCTGATCTGTTTTCTCTCTCCAGTAATCTTATAAAACTTTTTAACTTTGTCTACCCACACTTGATTAGGAAAATATATATACTTGACTTCCGCCTTCTTAATGGTCAGTATCTTACCATGGTAGACTGAGAGGTGACCGTTAAGCATCTTTGATAATTGTGGAATAGCACTGGAGAAAAACTTGACTAGTCCATTCCTCAGACTACACTTATCGCGCAGTGTTTCTCAATACCTACCAGTAATGTGGCAGTGATATTTAAAAGTATCACTATTGAGTGATATTTAACAAATGTGACACAATGTAGCTTTTGAATAAACACCTTCATCATCCTCGGTGATATTCATGGGCTTTTAAAACACTGTTCAAAATTTCTCTATGTGTATCTTTGAAGCATTCTCCACAATAGTATTAAGAAATTATTTTACAACATCTTTATCAAAAATTTAGTAATTAGTTTATAGAAAAGCTCATAGGTTCCTCATTCTTGGCTTCACTGAATTAGCCAATATCTAAATAATAAGTTCTAATAACAAGCTCCTAATGAATGAGTTTCTCCAGCTCTTTTGTGCTCATGAGTATTCACACCCACTGAATAAACTGTTTAGGCAAAGACTGTGAAAAATTATTTCACATAGCTCTGTTAACATCTATCGTTCTTGCCTACTGAGTGCTACTCCGTTATATTTTTTAAACTGATGCAATACCTTGAAGTAATGAAATCCAATTTTGTTTTTATGTTTGGATTAGTAGTTTTTTTCATGCATTTAGGTCTCCATAACTGCATTATCGGGCCGTTGCAATACCCTCTCAGCATAACAGATAATGGAGTGATTACAAACGGAAAAGAATACCAACTATTGTGCCCAAAAGGCAGCAAAGCAGTACCAGTACTCGGGAACAAAGCTGTCTGGAAATGTCAAAATGGCAGATGGGAAGAAACATCACGATGTTCAGGTAACAAATTGGTTCCACTTTCAGTTTTCTATACTAGCACCCACTGGCTAGCTGAGCAACATATACTATAAGGTGTTAAAGTGATGAACAATAGTGTAGTTTCAAAACAATTTTCAGATATCAAGCAGAATAGGTTAAAGTTACCAACTTAAAAGTTATGTATTAACTAGCATCAGTTCATATCAACTGTTGATTGTAGCCATTCGAAGAACTCTCAGAATTGAAGATGCTCTAGTAGTGGTACTGTTCAGTTTTGGCATCATCATCTGCGTCAGCATTGTAGTATGTGTGAGGTAAGGTAAAGCAGGTCTTTATTCTAGCAAAACTTCAATCAATTTTTCTATCCATCAAACCAATTCTTGCAAATTATATACTTTTGTGCTACAATTTATCAAGTAAATAACAATAAGGCAATCTTTACTCATTCATGTAACAAATTCTAACTTATCTTGCATACCAAATCTCCTGGTTTTGTCCTTTTTCACAGAAATTACCACCGAAGTAATGGAGATCCATATATATTTTAACCATCGATAGTTTGTTACATTCACTGGTACTGCTACTGTTAAAATGAAAAAAGCAAAACCACTGACTAATCTCTTCAGAAATAACAGCTACAATGAACACAGCCATTATTTCTAATGAACTGGCTCACAATTGCACTGGCTTCACTACTTCCAGTTGAGATAGTTTTGCACTGTGAGGCTTTGGTAACCCGGAAATCCCTTCCAATGATTTCACAGACTTCATCAAATCAAGCTACAAAAATATAATCACGGCATCTGACACACAACTCTAGGTGTAGGGTTATAAAAGTGCATAGAGTTTCAGCAGGATTTGTCAGAAAAAACTTCAGTACAAAGTTGAAGTACCCATTGCAGCACATAGCCCAGGCATGGCCAAGTTAGGCAAGATATGCCATTGAACACCTCAAAGTAATAATATTGAGCAAGATGCTAATGGAATAAAGTTGCATCAAACCACAAAGAGAATTGTTTTGAATCGCACTTGTTCAATAGCAAGTGATTTTACCGAAGAAAAACTGAACAACTCTTTCTACATCATTGGCAATTTCAAGTGGGTAATTCTGATTCAATCCTGAGAAATTTGAGCGTCAATTATTGAATTTAGCGCGTGAATTTATATATACTGTACTATCACTTGTTTCATCATAAACTCAAATGGAATGCTGGATGTGTCATGTTGTTTTCATAAATTACCACTACCCCTGTAGGTTTTTCCTTTACTGAGAACTTATTTTGAACATACATTTATATTTAATTCATGTTAAACAGACAATAACCACACTGTGGTAGATTTTGTGCAACGTACCTGTAAGGTCCTATACTTAGCTTATAGGTACCAACTATGCATATGTAAGAATAGAAAAAGCGGAAACCCGGCCATAAACGACAGTGAAGGGCCAATAGTACAGTCTGCCATTCCAATATCACAACCTACAGGGCTGATAATGACCTCTGCTTTGCCGGTCGGCATGCTAACCAGTAGGCACAACATGGCAGCATTAATCAGAGTACTCAAAATTAACCCGAGCGTGCTGTTTACCCCTAATACAGGAAGTATCCTTCCCTGGACCACTGTTACTAATGACCCTAGGCTAGGTATAGCCTCAGCACCACAATGAGACTTACAATAGAAGATTGGAAAATACACTCCACTTTTCACCCACTTTGTTCATTACCGCTTTGACCATTGTTTGCATTGTCGTTCGCTTGCTATTTATAATCATGTTTTTATTAGAGAGTTCACTTCCTGTCCCTTTATGGTTACATCCAATATATGAATGACTCACCATATTTGAGCCATAATAAAGGGTAAAGTTTTAAAATCCCCATTGCATTTATTTGCCTACTTGCTACAGCTCTAGAGAGCGACTTCCCTAGAACTGGTGACAGGCGACTAAAAGTCATTTACCAACTGAGCAAGTGGTTTGTCTGAGTGGTAGGTTTTGTTTTCGTCAACTGACCAAGCAGTTAAATATCAGCAGTTATCACTGTCAATACAGGTAGTTCTCTCTCTGCAGAAAGGTAGAATATTCAGGATTGGTGGTATTCTGTGGTGACTTGATCAAAATCCACATTATTGGTGGCGGTGGTGGAAAAAAACTTTACCTTCCCATTCTCTGCTATTTCAAGCTTGTTAAATGCACTGCAAGCCAGCTACCATTGAGAATCGATGAAGTGGGTGTAAACTTTCATGTTTTTTTCTGTGGGCTCATCAAGTTTACTCTGCCCAAAAGCAGCTATCCCAGCATGTTGTATGTTTCAATGTCTGTATGAAGTAAAGTATCCATGCAAAGATTCGTACCAATTTCCCTACAGGTTCATAATGTTCATTTCGCTTTGCGGTGGCAACACAGATCCTGTACAATTGATGGAGAGTTTGTTTGCTAATCCTGCTGTATACTGGCACTGACCATACAAACTCTGCAGTGCAGGTATCTTGCAAGCAGCTGAAAATAGCTACTTGTAGCCTGAAACCTTGCTCCGCTAGGGGATGTTTAGAAGCACCCACACTCACTAGACAATCACAGAGCTGGCTCCGCCTACCAGATATTTGAATGAGAGTGGTGCATTCTCTATACAGGCTCAGTTGTTAAAAGGTACTTTACCTTGGAGTGCTGCTCCGCTGGTAACCTCAATCTTGGCACTGTATTGTTTTACAGAGCTTCTCCACCACCGGATGCTGACTTATCAAGTCTACTCTGCCCTGCAGTAGTGATCCCTGGCCAAATAACGATTTTTACAACTCCTGGTGTGAATATACTGTTACAGTAGCTCCTCTGCCACCAGCTAAATCCTGCTGCAGCCACTGGAACAACTCATCTCAGTCTGAAATCTAGTTGCATTGACAAGTATATAGATGGAATTGAGCTCCTCCTCAATCAGTTAAGGAACAGTCAGCGAGTGATCACGCAGTGCCATAGATACCCCAATGACAACCAAGAAAATAAAGTGATGGACAAACTCGCCAAATTATTGCAAGCTATCATGTGACCTAACCCAGGTGAGGCACCCGGCACAATGAAAGGTCCCAAGTTCTACAGATGATGATGCGGAACTTTCATCAATGCGTTCAAAGGAGGTAGCTAAGATCAATGAATCGCCTACTAACTTGCACAGGTTGCGTTTATTGATGCATTATGCATTAGCACATTGGTATGTATCAATTTTTCTACTGCATAATGTATCTTTGCTACACTCTGTGCACGTTTTGTGTGATGCCAATTGAAGCTGTATCTCGGTCTACCGGCAAGCACAAGCAGAGCAAAATACAGCTTGAGGAAACTAAAAAGCATTCGATTAGAGCATCTGGTAAGCATTGCATATGCTGAGGTCCCTCACCAAACAAAGCAAAGGATGATGATGTGTTCGTTCAGCATCACAATTGGAAATGCTCACCTGCAATGGCATTCGGTGACCATGGACTTGGCAGATACTGTCCCGGCTGGCAATAAATACCTACAAACAATGACACCTTTTAAAGTGTGGTAAGAATGATTGAAGAAGAAAAGTATGAAGGCAGATGGACAGGAGCTGATGCAAACAATCAGGAGTTGAAAGTCTTCGTCAAAAGCCCTGTAAAGCAAGGCTACCCTGCACAAACACTTGTCACCCAAGAATCCCTCGCAGCTATCCTGGATACCCTGAAGATTCTGTCAGAAGAAAAATGTTATAAATTAGACAGGACAGAAAATCAGGTCCCCTATCTCTGAGAGGGCTGACAATTGAATTTCCTGGCATTGGCTGTGGCCAGGCCGCATGACCATGGAGGCAATGTATAGCCAAGTTCACCAACCCTACCAACCCTCTAAGAGGGCCTTTGTGGCTTCTCTGATGGCAGTGGGAACCCTGTAACGCTGTGGAAAGTGTTAAACTACAAATCATCAGCAAACTTCTGCACAGTCCAGTGGAAACTATGGCAGTTAAAGGCAAACAGTACTTTCCCCGCAGGCTACTCCCTGCAAAGGATAGAGGAGACCCTAACTAATAGAAAGAGGCTGAAATCTTCAAGCCACCAAACCCCTACAAAACCGAAACCACGGTGCAAATGCGTTCTTTAAAGGCACTCAACTGAGCCCATGCAGGATTTTCCATGACTCTTTGGTTGAAAGGGCTAAAAGAGAAAAAAAAATGACAGAATTTTCTACATGAGAGGTACCTACTACACTCAGTTTATTTACCGAAAGACGCCCAATAGCTGCCGCAAAAACTAAGAATGCACAACCCCAAACTAATGCCACCAGAAGCAGTCTGCCAGTTCTGCAGCAAGTCCCCATCACACTTTTAATCCCGGTAGTTATACTGGTAACAAAGCAACTGGATTCCCTCAGAACATCAGGGGAGCCATCAACCGATGCTCTGGAACCACTAGTAAATGATGAGCATGCCAAAACTTGGCATTCAAAAATAATCATCCACCGATGCTGTAACAAGAAATGTCAGTGAACAGTCAAAAGTGACCTAGACGCATAACCATTAAGCCATTGAAGTCGTGGTGTAGGTGAAATCAAGACTACTGTGAGCTTCATCATGTAAGTGATTTCCTCTCTCCTCGCTAAAAATTGCAAGCAAATAAACACTAGCCACCTTTCTACTATAACTATCAAGCAATTTATTTCAAACTTTTTTGGAGCTTGCACTTGTTCATGATTGGCCACTGTTGAAAGTGAAATTGTTGGAGATCAACCACAGTAGGCACGAGCGAGGAAAAACTGCTGACTAATTGAGCTGATTATTTGTCAGCAATACTTATATTTGCATCAGACGGGAACCTAACTTTTCCAAAAGTTCAATACTTCTGGGAGAACAGTCTCAACTGAAGATGGATTATGTGCCGTAACTAATAAGAAGGCTTATTGATACTGCTGGTATTGTCACTAACCTTGCTCCAAGCATAAAGAGCCACCAGCATTGTGCCTTAGACTCCATTCTCCTCTAGATGAAAGATGCTTGTGTACACTTTGTGCAATTAGCGAACGTCAAACTTTCTAATGCTTGCACAGGAGCAAAACCACAGGAAGACACTTGAGGGGGGGACCTTCTCTGAAATAGGAGCTCTGTCACCAGTTCCATAGAACTTGGAATACGTCGTGTGCTGTCAAATCCGGTGAAAAAGTGCTCCAATATATTGCTTGAAAACTTTAGAATTATATGTTATAAAATTTCTAGTGTCTCTAATGAAAAGCCACTTGTGGTTGACTTTGGTGCTTGGTATCTGGGAGAAAACTTAAACCTACTTTTCAGGTAGGAGCCATGCATGAGCAAGATGAGCCAAAGCGCTATCGCAGCCTTAACCAATAGCAAAGCGCAGGTAGTACAGATTGCTGGGCAAGTAGCACAGCTTGCAGTACCAGTAGTGAGCGCTGCAGGGCTCATAGTGACACCTGCAGTGGCGGTATGCACCTTACCGGGTACGCACAAGACGGCCACCTTGGTCAAGGAACTCGGATATAGCCTTAGGTTTTTCACTACACCTGATACCGGAAGTACCTATCAAGGGGCCAATGTTGTTATCAGTCCCAGGCTAAGATTATTCTGTGGTCTACTGGGAGACTCTCGATTGGTCGATGGCAAAATGGCTCTATCAGCCTATATCTACTTGGTGCCGTATACTTTTAACCTTTATGTGTATTTCTGTTTGTTTGCCATCTACACTAATGTCTATATTGGACGGTTCACTTTCAGTGAGCTGAGTGTCATTTGCATTATGCATACTACTTCCTGTCATCTAGAATATATATATAGAGTCTCCAACACCCAATATATTCATTGTTATATATCCCACCACTGGTAGTAAATTTGACAACTGTCAATCCTTTACTGCTTGTTCATTTGGCAAACACTCACCAGAGCTGGTGAGATGCAAATAAAAGACATTTACGAGTGACAAGCTGTGTATTTTGTTTGAGTGGTTTTCTTTGTGTTTCCCAACTGCGCTAGCAGAAAAATATTGACAGTTGTCACGTTGATTACCCTCGCTCTCCCTCAACCCCCCCCCCCCCCCTTCCCCTCTCTCTCCCTCTCATGCCCTCCCTCACCCTCCGTCGGCCTCCTTCAACCTCCCACACCCTCCCCTGCCATCCCCAGCCCTCCCGCCGTCCTTCCCCCTCCCTCCCTCCCCTACCACCCTCCCTCCCCTACCACCCTCCCTCCCTTTTCTATCGCCCTCCCCCCTCCCGCACCCTTTCCTTCTCCCCCCTCTGCTCCAATCTTCCCCATCCCTCTCCCTCCCATCCCCCCTTCCTCCCCCTTCCCCTCTTTCCCCCTCTCCCCCTCTCCCCCTCTCCCCCCCTCCCCCTCTCCTCCACTCTTCCCTCTTTTCCCCCCCCTCTCCCCTCCCCCCTCACCCCCCCCCCCCCCTCTCCCCTCCCTCTCCCCCCTCTCTCTCCCTCTCCCCCTCTCCCAACCTCTCCCCCTTTTTTCCCCATATCCCCCTCTCTCCTCCTCTCCTTCTCCCCCTATCTCCCCCCTCTCTCCCCTCTCTCCCCCTCTCTCCCCTCACTCCCCCTCTCCCCCCTCTCCCCACTCTTCTCCTCTATCCCCCCTCTCGCCACTCTCAACATCTCCCCCCCCCCCCTATCCCTCTCTACCCCCCCCCCTCCCCTTCTCCCCCCTCTCCCCGCCCCTCCCATCTGTTCCCCCCCTCTCTCCCCCTCTACCCCCTCTCCACATCTTCCCCCCTTGTCCCCCTCTCCCAACCTTCCCCCCGTTTCCCCCTCCCTCTCTCCCCCTCTCCCCTTCTCCACATCTCTCCATATCTCCCCCCTCTCTCAACCTCTCCCCCCTCTACCCCCTTCTCCCCCCTCTACCCCACTCTCCCCCCCCCCCCCCTCTCAACCCTTTCTCTCCCCCTCTCCCCCTTCTCCCCTCTCTCCCCCTATTTCCCCCTCTCCCCTCTCTCCCCCTCTCTCCCCTCTCCCCCCTTTCCCCTTCTCCCCCCTTCCCCACCTCTCTCCCTCCCCTCTCTCTCCCTTTTTCGGTGTCATTTGTTTAACAGTTTCAGATGTGGTGCAAAAAACTAGGATAGCACCAAAAAAATTTTACTTTTTCAAATTTTTAGAGCCCTGATCAAAATGGAACGAAAGACTTATCAAACATTACAGAAAAAGTCGAATATCAACCGAAATAGATCAGCCAAAGCAGAACTGTTAGCTATACTCTCTCAAAAACAACAAGAAACTCAGATTTGCCAACCAATGACCACAGAATATATGCAGTCAGTTATAGAGTGAGTGTGTCATACAATATAACAATGTCTCATTGTAGTTGCGCAGCAGTTAAAAATTTGTGCTGACAGTGAGAATAGTCTTTTGTCTAGCACTCATACAACTACTTTTTGCTTAATTGTAAATGCCAAAGGTTGAAACTTCAAAATTTATAAAAAATTATAGAAAAATATCTGTGTTCTATGCCTCAAAGCTATTAATAACTAGTATTTTAGAGAATCTAAATTACTATTGTTCTGCCTAGTTTTGCTACGTTTTTTCTTCTTTTTTGCGGCAAACTTGACTGAACTCTTGCCACTTTTTCTCAAGAACCGTAATGGATAGAGCAACATAGTTTTTTGCAACAAAAGTGATAGGCATCGGGACAGAAAATGAATTAGTTTACAACGTGACAAAATTTCCCAGAACACCAAAATTCAAGTACAAAAACAGGTAAGAAATCATTTTCAAAATCATCAAAGTGGCTGAAAAAACGTAGACCTGATTGGCAAAGAAATACCAAATTTTGATTGATCCTGCATTTTGCTCACCTTCTGATTCGACATCATGACACATTGTTAAAAAAATCGTTCGAAAGGGGCCATCTTGGAGTTTTGTGAAAATCACAGTTTTTAGCATAAAACAGCTTCCCGTTAGAGAACCAACAGGCCAAAGTAGCTGAAACATGCAACAAACATGTGCCATAGTGTATCAATGTACCATTTTGAACTTCAAAGCTATCGCACAAAACTTTTTCACGTTTTTCTATTTTCAAATTTGAAAATCTCAACAGAAACAGCACTTTTCAATGAGACCAGAATGGAACGAGTCAGCGTCAAAAGAATTTTAGGCAACATAGCCCCAATGCTTCAACTTTCAAAAATCTGAGACTTCAAGTTTCTCGCAATACCTCCAGCTGAGCTATTCCATTTTCAAAAGAGGTCTTCCAAAAGAAAAATGACTATAACTCAGGGACGGTTACTCCGATTTGCATAAATTTTGCATGGTTGTGATTGCATTGTAACTTTCTTTCAGATGAACAACCTTCAAGTTTCTAATCTTTGGTGAAAGAGTCAAAGCGCACACGGTTTTCAATGTGTGACAAAAATGTTCGGTTTTTACTGTTTTCACCCCGGAAAAATTCTCTCCTTCAAAACTTTAGCACAAATAGTATTCAGGTGACAAATTCAACCAATTTGAAGAAAATTCAAAACGTTCGATAGTGTTTAGCGATGTCCGAACCCCAAAATAGTTTTTTGTATGTAGGCCATACCACTTTCTTTTTATCTTAAGCTGTTTATGAACCACATTCAACATTGCTAGATGGCTAAATGGTTAACATTGTGACCTGTTGTTGACAGGGTTAGGGTTCAATTCCCAGGTACAGATTTCTTTTCGCATGAAAACAATTATTGTCAGAAGGAAGGAGCCAAGTCAGCATGAGTATATGTAGTAACAAGAGTACATAGTGTATAGGCAGTTGTGAAACATGTGTTTGTGTGGCCCCAGCACAAAAGAATCATCTAGGCATTTCAAAAAGCTGCTTTTTGCAAAAAGTAAAGCTATCGCGAAACAATTACAGTATGTACTAATTTAGATTGCGCATCAGCAACATGTATTTGTAGCTAGACACCTAAGGTTGTCATCTGCTGTTCTGAGGATCCAGGTATGATTCCCAGTTATGCAAGTCCGGTCCTGGTTGTCCTCTCCTGCTCTCTCTGATTTTCCAGAATTCGTAGTTGTCTTTCCTTTTTCTCGAATATGTTATAGTGTAAGTTCTTATAACACTTGATTTGGCCTCCCAATATTTCACAGTTTTTTCTGCAATTCTCATCACCAGCTGTTGAACCTTCTCAATTTTTCTTCTAATCTCATGCTTTGCACTGCAAGCCATGTTTTTCTCACTTTTTTACAAAAAAAAATGCTCAAGTTTATAACACTTGATTCCAGAGATTTAACAACCTTTAAAACATTAAACTTGTGCTCTTCGTTAACCCAACATATCGAATATGCGTAATAATTCTTAAAATGTCCAAAGTTTTCATTTGTACACAAAAATGATCCGATTTGTTTTTTCGTTATTTTTGCGCCATACTTTCATTCATAACTTGCTATAACACTTGATGTATATCAGTTACTTCTCAGCTTTTCTCAATTAAGTTATGCACTCCAAGCCTCAGCGACTGAAAGCTCACAAAATTTAGTAAAAGTGTTTTTTCTGTCCTCTATTTCTTGTTTTTTTTTAACTTTTTTAAGAACTCTTTGCAAAATTTTACCACTTGGCTCAAAAGGTTGATCAGTGTCTAAATTGATAAACTAGTACTCAGAGTACGCTTAACATGTCCAACATGCCAATAACTTTTTAGAAGTCGTATTTTGTTAGATGCACCTAACTTCAAACCAACGACTATTGCACTTTCTTAGCCCTCTGACATGTACATTTCCAATACACCTCCTGTCTGAAAGCAAAACACTCATATGTGAAGCTGTCAACGCATTTGCAGTTCAAAATTGTTACTTGTGTCAACATCAATTCGTTTTGCGCAGTTATATCAGTTTTTTCAATACTTGTCGTTTATGTGTATACCTTTAGTCTCAGTTTAAACACGAACAATCAACTCAACTTCCTTCACAACGGCCACAATAACTACTGCAAGAAACTCCGTAGCAAATGCAAACTGGCTAATTTGGTTTTCTACTTCTTTTTCCACTGGAAAATATGCTACAAATTATTCAAGCGTATATGTACTCATACTCTTTGTTTCACAATGATCAGCGTTCAAATCTCCTTCCATCCCCGTTATTCCTATTGGTTCATGGCAGTCTTTTTCTTAGGTTTACCACTTCTCATTTCAGAAAATAAAAATTGTATCTGAAACCATTGATCACTCGGTTTAAATCGATCATCAACTTCTCGGTAAACATATAAATGTAAAGTCATTTAGTTTTTTTCTACACTCTTTTATTAACATTGAAAATAAGTCACCACTTTTTACTAAAATTTGAAAATTGGAGTAAAGTGGATAGTGAAGTGATAGATTATCAAATGAACTGATTTTTGTTGTTTAGGAAGGAAGAAACAACACAAGGACCGACGACAGAAAAAACAACATTTTTTTCAATTCTGATAATGCAGCTGTTTTCTAAAAACTAGTACGCACATGCCATATTCAGTTAGATGATTAGCTCTGCGATGTCCAATGAGTTCATTCATTTACATGGTAGATAGCTGTAAGTTTCGCAGCTAATAGTGTTAATATGAAATTCACTGGGGATAGTAAAAGACACAAAGTCTGATTGCAGTTTATTGTAGTTGAATGAAAGAAAATTTGCATCGATAGCATAAAACAATACATAGAAATAACATGCAGCTCTATCAAAACACTTTAAGCCCAAGCAGGTGAAGAGTAAGCATTCCTAGTGCGTGAGTGTCAGCTCTCTCTCTACAACAATAAGTATACAATAATAGCAATTACAAAAAGCTCATTAAGATAAGTTGACTAATCCAGATCCAAAAACAATTAACTATTAGCTCTTGTTTTTGTTGAGTTATAGTGATTGATTGTTGTGAATCTACATACATGCAAAATATATATACCTACATGTACGGTAAACCAACATATAAGAAATATCTTGCAAGTTTATTATATCTGCGTTTAAAATACACCTATTTTACAACTAGCCTACATGAAGGAATACCTGCGTGTGCAATTTATCTACGTTTGCACTGTAGCTGTATTTACTACACTTACAATTTGTCTATGTGTATATGTACAATTTTTTATGTCTATATATACTTGCAAGTACAGCTTATCTGCATGTACAGTATAGTATATCGATAGATACAATCTAACTAAATGTACAATATATCGACACGTACCATATACATCCACGTACAGTATAGTAACACGTGTAATATACCCATGTGTAGAGCATACAGACCTACAGACACATTTTACACACATGTACATCGTACATAACTGCACAATTTAGTAGAGTAATTATACATCAACTCAGTATCACAAGCTTGTTCACTTGTAGAATCACTGACAGTAGTCATTCTTGTTTATCACCATCATCTGTAATTATACCAGACACTAATTAGTTGGTGAGATGTAAGATATGATCACATAACGGTTTTCATCTTGCACTGGCTAATGGGTTAACACCATTCAGGTGAACAAAAGAATATAGCTTTTAAGAAAATAGTGAACAGATTTTGCATAACAAACAGTTAACAAATCTATATATGATTCTACAAACAAGTGAGCTTTACATGTTGAAACATGTACAATATTTGCCATATACATACCTGTACAGTACATCTACATGTAAGATATACCTACAGGTACAATGTATCTACATGTAAAATATACATACATGTAGAATGTATCTACATGTAACATACACCTAAATTTAGCATATATACATGTACAACATATGAAGCTGTACAGTGAATCTACCTGCGTCGTATTCCTCCATGTAAAGTGAACAAATGCATACACTTTATCTACACCTGGAGTATATTTACGTACACAGTACACCTATCTATATGTACAGTATACTTATATGTAAAATCTACCCAGTCTAACATTATATCTACATTTACAGCTAACCTACATGAATAATAAACCTATATGTACTGTGTAATCACATGTAAAGCATACACACAGGTAAAATGTAATTGTAGGCAACTTGGCCAGTGATTGTTACTCCTTGGGAGTTACATGGCCTTGGGTCCACTTTTCTCTATATCCAAGGGTAGATACCTTCGGAAGGTGGCATCTGGCGGCTCTTAGGCTATTTTTTGTCACTCTCAACCTGGCGGCTATCTTGCTGCTGACCCGGGATAGCTACCCAGGGTCAGGGCAGTAAATACCTGCGGTTGCTGGAGTAATACCGGGGTCGTTGTAGTAACACCCAGTGCCGGTATGATTAATTATTAGTAATAATCATTTGTTAGAGCAATATAATCATTACAATAGGTTCCGGTCTTTGTCTATTGCATTCTCTGGAGGCATGCCTGTGGTAGCCACCAACAGCGGGACTTCTGTGCAGTGGTGGTCATTTTATGTAGTCAGTAAAATCCACCACAATATTATACTAACCAAAATCATCTAAAAACTAACAAATACACTTTTTACAGGTCTGTAAAACGATCCAAAATAACTAACCTGCCAAAGAATTTCAGGGGTATATGGCAGGTCTGTTTTTTCACTGAGATCTGCTCCTTCCTTACTACTCATGCTGCACAGATTTCTTGTTTGTGAGAGTGTTGTTATTCACAGTTGTTAAACAGTTATTGTGATGTTGTTAAAAATTATTACCTACCTAAAAGTACATCGTAACCAAATTTCCCAGATCTATGTGGAACAAACTGTTTGACAGGTAAACAAAAATATTATGGCATACTGTCAAAATAATCAAATTTGTTTGCTGATTTCAATAAATGTCCGCATCTACTTTGGCTTGAGCTGAAAAATTTTTTATCCATTTATATCAATTTACAAAACCTTGAGTTACTCAGTTGTTGAAAGTTGGAAGAAAAAATCTACGTGATCTACATAGCTGTTGTATCAATTTTGCAAGGGTTAAAAGTTTTGTGTTTAGACATCATAATGCACTTGTTTGGTTCAATCCATTCAATGGCTCTTTATGTGCAGCCAATTATGGGAGTTAAAATACACTGTATTTTATTATTACTACAGAGCCCTGATCAAGATAGAGAAAAATATTGACCGGAGACCACAGGCAAAGCCTACCAACAAACTCAATAGTTTGACCAAAGCAGAACAGTTACCTATACTCCCCCAAAGACGAAAAGGAACTCAAGATTGGAGTCCATTTACCAGAAAATACATGCAGTCAGTTGTGGAGTAAGTATATCAATCAAATTACACATAGTCTCCGTACAGATGCGCAGCAATTGAAACATTGTGCAGTCAGAGAGATTAGTCTTCTCTGTAGCATTGTATGGGTACCATTTGCTCAACTAGCCACGCTAAGATAAAAACTGTAAAGCTCATAAGATAGTATAAAAACTCCGTGAACTAGTTTCCAAAATTATACTTTGTCTTTTTCAATTTATCAATTTACCACTGATTTGTAGATGTATCAGAATGGTTGGCTATATTTGGGTTAATTTTACCATATGACATGACTGCAATAAGCAGGTTTTTGTTTCAGATAGTTATTTTCATCGTTTTATTTGAACTTGTGATAAACAGTAATAAATCATTTTGTTTACAACTACTTTATAATTGAAGTAAGTTTTAGTTAAAGAAGTTGATGCTATATTGATTTATATGCAAACCACTTGACAATCAAAACTTAGCAGGTCGGGTTTTTGAACGCCCAGATGTGAGACCATTGCATTTTGTCGTGGATGCACGACAATTATTAGGAGTAATTTTTCTATCGCTAATACATTTAGGTGACGCAAACTTTCTATATTTCAAAATTGTGCCGCAATCAGTATGATTTATAAGCCATGCATGGTTGTTTGAAAATCTGTACCTTGTTTTTATTTGTGTCCCACTTTTATTCCTTCGCTACACACCTCTCATCCAAATCCCTTATCCATACACACCCTTTCACCCCCTTCATTACCTTTTTGAGTAGAACCTTCTGGCAACACTGAAGAACATACCTAATAGTGGTAAAACATGAGCGGTGCAATCCATATTTGTGTTTTGATTGGTATTCTCATCTGAGCCACCTTCCAATTCGGACTCCTGTTGATACCTCTTATCATATATGCTTTTCTGCTCCCATCATAAAATTTGTTCTTCTATTTTACTTTTACTGTTACCCGGGCAATGCTGTCCCCAGTTTTTTTTATAGTCTTATCAAAGATGTAACCTCCAGTTTAGAACCCTGCTGAACCATATTCTCTTGGTCATGTCATGGATCACATGTTTATTGATTTTAAATTCAGTCGATGCATAGTAGTTTGCTGTTTTATTGATTCGTACTGCTCCTTTTTTTACTCAGCCAAATTCTTCCTCTACTCAGAACAAGTAAAATAGACCAGGGAGCAAGCTGTTCATGATACCTTTTTTGATAACATGTGTACCTAAGTAATAACTAATAAAGAATATAAATATACCAGCGTATGAACTTAACAATGTTATTTCATCGAATGCTACAATTGTTACATTTGCTTTACACTCTGGTAGGTTCAATTGATCCATATATTACTCGTATTTCAGAGTGAAAATTAGTGATTGCTCATTTTATTTGCTTACAGTAGGCATTTATCATCTCTCATTACAATCCCATATATATATATAACACTTTATTGGCATCAATATCATTTTACAGAAATGTTTTACATAAAGTGCCATAGCTAGAGGAAAAATAAAAAATGAAACAGAAATATAAAATGAACACAGAAAGAAAAGAAGTCTACTCAAACACAGTTTGTTTAAAATAATTCTTCATTGGTATTTAAAAGATACTTAAATATATATGATTTGAAAACAGACAGGGTTTGTGAGATTCTCAGAGAAGTAGGCAGTTGGTTGAATGTGGCAGATATATGTGTTTCTATTGCAGCTTGTGTTTTGGCATAAAGTTTCTTGCAGTTACGAAAATTAAAATTGCAGTTACGACTAGTGGTGTAAGATCAACAGAAATAAAGCTAGAAAAAAGGTTATTAAAAATTTTAAAACCAGTGATTGCCGTAAAATATTGAGCCAATTTTGGTAATGGTAACAGTTGAATTGAAGTGGCGATGTCATTTGTTCTAATTAACGAAAGAGGAATGGTATGAACATTTGCTATCGATCGAAAAGCTCTTTTCTGTAATGAAAATAACGATTTTGACAGGTATTTAGGAGATAGATTGTGATAAATAATTATACCATAAACCAGGTGTCAGAATATAAAGTGATAGTAAAATGCTTTTGCTGATTTGTTAGTAAGATAGTTTCGTGACAGCTGCAGGAGGTTGATGTTTTTACGGAGTTCGGCTTCAGTTACTAAGATACGATCATCCCAAGTGAGCCTATCATTTATCATAAAATCCAAAAGTTCTGTTTTGCTTTTTCGCATCAAGTTTTTACCTTCAAAAGTGACAATGAAACATTGCAGACTATTTTGATAAGTAAACAAAAGAAAATGTGATTTGTCAGTATTGATAACCATTCTATTTTCAACTCACCATTTTGAGATTCTTGTCAAATCATCATTGCAGTTATAGTTCAATGTGGAGATGTTACTGTGTGATGACAAAAAGATAGTGTCATCAGCATACGCTAAAGGTTTAGATGTTAAAGATTATTTGAGTAAATCATCGATATATAAAACAATTAGGGTTGGTGCTAAAATTGATCCTTCAGGGACACCAATATGGACAGGTAGGGTTTGGGAAACATCGTCTCCTATTTTCACCAGTTGATATCATTCCTTTAAGAATGATTTAATGATAGAAAATGCCCTTCCATTTATACCACAACGTGTAAGTTTTAGAAGAAGAGTCCCATGGTCTATATAATCGAAAGCTTTTTTGAAATCAAAAAACAGTAGAAGAGCAATCTCATTTTTCAATTTGATTTTTTGGCATTCAGCAACTATTTTTTGAACTGTATCAACACATGAAATTCCCTCCCGGAAACCAGTTTGTAAATTGTACAACAATTTTTTATGATTCAAATGGTATTTGAGACAACTGTTCATGTGCTTTTCAAAAATTTTGCACAAAACTGTTCTTTAAACAACTTCCTCACATTTTAAACTCTCTTTGTTCAACTGAGTACTTATTTTGTTAAAATCTTTTGTGCTGAAATTCTCATCTCCTTTACCCCAAAAGTATTGCAATCTAGAATTTATGGCAAGAATTCTGGTAAATTTATCTTAATTCAAGTGTTCTTGTAGTGCGTTCTAGCAAGTTTTTTCAAAAGCGTGAGCTTTTTCGTTCCATCATCGTCTTAACCCCTTAAAATGCTTCTAGATGTCTATTGCAAAAAAATTGTGGAAACGAAATAGCATAGTTATTGTAAAACTCATTTCTCACACTCAGTTTTACTAGTGCTTGTAGCGATCCACTAAAGTTCCATGTATCTGCTGTCTGTATCAAATACTATATAATGGGATTAACTTCTATAGGTATATCCGTAAAATGAATAAAAACACTTCACATTCTTCACCCAAGCACACGAGACCAACTAATTTGAAATAGAAAAGTACAGAGTACTAACTTGTCTATGCAGATGTAGTGGACTTTCAACGTTTTCAGTTCAGCATATTGAATCACGGAAACACTCACGTACATCGGAACTTTCAGCTTCAACGGAAAAAAATAGAGCAAAAAGTACAACAAAGTTTAAACTAATATTGTGGAAAAATTTAGTGCACTTCTACTACTGTAGTGCACTTTGGGGGGCCGATTAAAGATCCACTAACAACATCTCACTCCAGAGGTCAACTTCCAATCTACTTCCAATGGAGGAGTATGCCAACTCCACAACCGTAATCCGAGCCCGCTGCTCAATCGCACAACTCAGTGTTTCAATGAGTAAACCATATTGTGTTATACCACTACAACCCAGTGTGGTAGAAAAATTGCAATGTATCTTGCTGCTTGGAATAGTCTCAAGCAGAATGCCAATACAAGTACTAAGTATAGTAGGAAAGCTCTGTATTTTATAGGCATAGTAGCAGAAAACATATGCCCGAATAAGGGTGCAACAAATTACCAGTAGAAGGAAGTGATTATACGAATGAAAAGACAAGATGTAAATAGCATATTATCAGATTGGCTATAATAGGATGAAATATACAAGGAGCCCTGAAGTAAAGGGTGGAGCTTCACAGTCAATAGTGCTGATTCAGTGGTGGTGCAATAGTAGCACAGGTTCTTGGCTGTTATGGCTCATGGTCCTCATCTTTCGTCATTCCGATGGTAGCTAGACAGCAAACTTGGGCTTTTGTATCTTTTGGTAGTACTTTGGGTCAAGAGGCTATAGCCCTTCTCTCCTCCCCGACCCGGTATAGGGTCAGTAGTGGCACTGCAGGGCCAGTAGTGCATGATGCAGGGCCAGTAGTGACTACTGCAGGGCCGGTAGTGACTACTGCAGGGCCAGTAGTGACTACTGCAGGGCCGGTAGTGACTACTGCAGGGCCGGTAGTGATTGCTGCAGGGCCGGTAGTGTTTTTACCGGCTGTCTCACAAAGTTTTCTGGCCTTGCCAGACTCAATTCAGGTGTGCCTGACACTCAGCGGTTGTCAGCAGGACCTTTCGCAGATGTGATGACCATAAGAATGCACCACTTTCCCCTCTTCATTAAAGACATTCTCTCTTTGTCTTTAATCAAACAAATATCAAAGAGAATGAGCATATGGGTTCGAGCAACACCTGTACTCAGACAGATTCATAGCGAGAGCATTCTACTGCCTCTTAGCATCAATAAAGCAAGCTTCCCATGTCTGAGTCGGTCCCCCAGGGTCATAGGGGAAATCGAGAACAACTCTCGTTGCGTAGAGTGCTACCATAGCATCTGATGCATAAGCAGAGAAAGGATCATTGGGGTTTCTCTGTTCTGCCTTGGTGTACTTGGTGGCCGACTCATTCTTCAGCCTCAACTCCTCTCCTGGAACTTCCTCTTCCAGCTCCAGAGGTGGAAAGATCTGTATCAAGCTCACCTCAAACCTCACCTCAAACTCGGCATCCTCTTCATTTATAGGTGCTAGCTCCATATCAACTGTAGTGGCAGTCGCAACAGGAATTGGCTGGGGAAGTGCAGTCTCTTTCCTTAGCAACTCCTCTGTTGGCATGGCCAACAACTCCTCTTCTCCAAGTCCTAGAGGGTAGTAGGCTGCTAAGTCAACTTCTAGCAGCAAGCTGTCATCTTCCTCTTCTATCTCCAACAGTTGGAGGCAGCCATAGTGCTAACCCATTGCACAAGGTTTTCTTTAGTTGAGACATTACACATACTGCCCTGGTCACTGTCTTGAGAAGGAATGACACCTCCATTCTGTCAACTGCTTTCTCAGACTCCCGACTCATTTCCCCTGTAGTCATAGGGAGGTTTTCAGCAGGGATACTAGTGGCAAATTTCACGCTCTTTCTCCTGGCGGTCACAGTTTTTGCTGTATCTTGCTTAAATTTTCTGTGCAGGCTATCTCCTCCCCTCTCCATCATTTAGGAGGTCATGCACACTACTAGCTCACTTTTGACAGGTGATGTTGGGATTACCTGGCAATGGTTGGGTTACCGGGAAGCAGGCAGTACCAAATCACAGGTAACTACAGCAATTTCTATAGTGGAGAGTGCCAAAGATGCTATCTAGGCAACACACCTGCCTTACCATTTGGTTGTTGACAAAACTTATTTTCTTGCTCGGACAAATTTGTAACAGTTTGTCGAGGGAACGAGTAAAACGCAAATGGCTGAATGTAAGGCATGCCAGCGAGTCTGAAAAACCTTGGTGTGAAAAACCTTGTTAGTTGAGGATAACTGGTGGAAGGTAACAATCAATGTGACTCATTTTTTTGTAGCAGGTTGTTTCTGTCGAAGATTGACTGTGGCCTGTCGCAATTTACCGTCTTGGTGAAGCCTGCCGATGGAGTCTGCGGAGAATATTGTTGCTCAGTTGCATTTGTGGTGATTGAGCACGGCCATATGATGCGTTGCTTATGGACAACTCAATGGCGTTCAGGTCAGCAGCTGTTGGTGAGTTTGCTGACGAGTGGAGAATTTCTCTCAGATTTCAAGCTGCTAATGCCACGAGTGGCAACATAATTGTAGAGAGGAACTACAGGACAATCAAGAGGATTGCGGAAAAAGAGGGGATCCCCCCCCCCCCCCCAAGCAGGTAAAATCATGGTATAATGTGACGCAGAGGAAAGATGTAGATAAGGGGTTCAGTCTCATCAAATGTTCTCATTTGATACCCATAGAGGGTTCTTTTTGACATTAACGTCCCTAAGGCCAATGCCTGCGGTGACAGTAACTTTGCAGTTGGAGATGAGGTATGGATGAACCCATCAACTCTCTTGCGCACTAAACAGTGGGCCCTTGGTGAAGTTACTTGGTTCGTGTCTATGCACACAGTGTGTATTAATGGAGTGCCAGAGCATGTGAAGGATGCCAGGAAATGTTGATATGGTAAGAGCAGGTACCACGCTCAGCGAGTTTTTAGAGATCAACCGGAAGCTGATCTTCTAGGTGGTTTTTCAAGGGGTCTACCATGTACGCCGCTCGAGTCACATTGGTCTGATGAATTGGGGCCCAAACTGTTGAAGCAGCACGTCCAACTGCTGATGCTGGTCAGGAAATTGGTGAGGCAGACCAGCCCATGTCTTTGGCTGGTGTTGGCCAGCCCCTGGGTGACGCGGAATGATCTGTAGAAGCCAATGTAGTTGAATATGTGGTGAATGCAGGAGAGCTGCCCGCACATCTTAGAGGGTTGCATCAAGAGCGGTGATGGCCAGCTTATTTGTCGGATATGTCTGAGGATATGGCGTTTTTGGTATAGCTCCGTGAGAAGCTGGGGGATATGTGGGACATTCGTAGGACTGTTCCAATGCCTATGGAGGCAGAGCCTTTGTGACAACTTCGTGAGCAGAAAGGTCAAGGATGAGAGCGGCGGTGTGGTGATATTTAATCGCCTCATAGTTTTTTGGTGCTGTAAGTCGTGATACTACTTATTACTGTTGTTTAATGCTCTTTTTCTTGACCTGGTGTCTTGTAAGATACATTGTGGTTTGTTGGACAAGTCGAAGGTGGTGTTTGCCGTGAATGAGGGGAGGTCAGAAGTTACGGGGCAGCTTGGAGCTGCATTTATATTAATTAACGTTAAATTAGGTCAAGTTTAATTTGACACAGCAGTAAGAAAATTTAATAAAATTAACATTAAATAGAGCCTAACGTCCTCTCTAATAATTTCAAATTCATCAACATCACATATTATGATGTCCTGAGAGCAAATTTGTTAGAGTCTGGGCGAACTCTTTTCTCCAGCGCCGACTGTATGACTACACCTACTAATAAGTATAATCTGGTTGTCTCTATGATGGAATCACTTTTATCAACAATCAAAGACCACCCAGTCTTGAGAGCAATTATCTTAAACTCTAGAAGAACAGTTTTTCTCCAGCACAACGAGTTGAGCTCATTGACTATAGTTAAAACATTTATTTATCAGGTCTGTATTTTTGCTAAAGAATCCTTGCAGCTCATATAGATGTTGTTGCACAAGATCCTGATGCTTGACCTAAATTTTGAGAAAAAAGCGGTTGATTGTAATAAGTACAACTCAGGAAAACTTATAGTAGTACACATAATCCAATTTTCCTTCTGATAAAGTTGAAATTATCAATGGAAAAGACCTCATAGCCTTGAGAGGATACGAGTTAGATTTTAAGAAAACAGTTATCTCCAATGCTCACTACATAACTTTACTAAATAATAAATTGAATCTAGTTATCTGTCTAATAGATTTGCTTCTATCAATACCCAAAGACTGTTCAATCTTGAGAGGATTTATTTTAGATTCCTGGTTAACAGTTTTCCCCAACTCAACTTGTTTAGCTCTTCAACTAGCGTAAAATAATCATTCGCTGTATTTTATTGTTGAAAAGTGCTAGAAGTTTCACTAGATATTGTTCCTTCATATCTTGATTTCTTACAACAACAACAACAAAAACATTTGATAGTCGCCAGTTTACTTTATAAAACTGTACTGTACAAACTAAGTGCAATAAAAATGAGGAAAAAGTTGATAGATTCTAGGAGAAACCCTTTTTAAAGCGAGTTACCAAAGTGCAACTATAACAAGAAATGAAATCAAGGTATTTCTCCAACAAAAGCATTTAGGTTGAGCTGTTTAACTAGTGTGAAAAATAGTTTAATAGGTCTTACTTTATTGCTGAAGTCTTAGTACTTTAAGCAGATGTTGTTCCTTTATGGCCAGCGGCTTAGTTTATAAATAGAAAATTTTTTTTGCAATAACAAGTACACCTCAAGGAAATTGTACTGTTTGAACTTTGAAGAGTGAGCCTTTTAGATTTCAATGAGATTTATTATTTCCAGCATAAATTTTTATTAAAACTGACCTTATTTGCTGAAGGTCCAAGCACTTCCAGTGGTTGTTTGTACTTCAGTTGCTTTTGCTAAAGGAGTTTCCGGTGACTGAAAACACTGGCACTGGTATAGCTACAACTACACTGAGTAACCCACTTCTACATCTGATTCCTAATGGCAGCAAAACTGCAAATTGATGCAGTCACACAAAAACAATGCCAAGTTTCTAAGTTTAGTCAGAGTGAAAAAGAAGTTAATTATTGACGAGTGAAAATACATACTTTTAATATTGTAGCGGATTTTGACGTCCACTACCTTCCACTAGAGGGTTGTGCTGGCAGACGGGCCGTCTGTGCAGCCACAACAGTGCAGTCAGCCTCTTCAGGCCTGACAAGTAACAGTCTACCTCAACTCAGAGGTGACCTTGTATCGAATCAGTACAAACAGTGTTGTAAAGCGAGTGGCTGACTTTAACAACGGTAGCAAGGGGCCCTCGGCTCAGATATACACAGCATAGTAATGTGTAAATAAACCATTTATTCATCACAAAATAACAGGTAATTCTGGCAATACAAGACAAGAGAACACACTCCTGCCATATCAGTAAGTGCAATGAGTATGGGCAAACCTCTGCCTTTTATAGGCACAGTTGTGGAAAACTACCAGCCATGCAAAGGAAGCATGGCAGGAAGTTATATGATATATAGCAACAATAGAATGCATAGTAAATGATATTTTCCAATAAGATAAGCTAGACAATTTAAAGAGCACTGGTGCCCATAGGTAAGGTGCCGAGTCCATAGGCAACTTGGCCAGTGGTTGGTTGGTATAGTCCTTGAGTGTTACACGGCCCTGGGTCCACTTTCCTCTACATCCAACGGTAGCTAGCTTCGGGTGGTGGCATCTGGAGACTCTTAGGCTAGATTTCATCATCCTGGCCATGGCGGCCATCTTGTTGCAGACCCGGGATAGTAGCCCAGGGTCGGTATAGCAAATACTTAGTGCCGAAGTAATAATAATTGCTTATAAGAGCAATATAATTGCTGTAACAGATGCTGGTCTTAGTCTGTTATAATCAAGGGAGGCATGCCTGTGGTAGCCACCAACAGGGGGACCTCTACGCAGTAGTTTTCACTATATGTTGTCAGTAAAATCCACCACGATATGTTGTTGGCATGAAAAAATAGCTAAACTTTGATGCGTCAAAGGTGTATAACTGTTTTTTAATACAAACCAGGCATTAACATGTACTGATAAGGCTGCCACTTTAAAGCATCAACAATTATGCAAGTCAATAGAGCCCAAGTTGTTAACTTGAAAATCAACAACATAACAAGCATAATGTTTATCAACCAATCACAGCCGGGCATGCTCGTCTCCTAATAATGCAGGTAGCAGTGACATTGGTTCTGTTGGCTCTTGTATATCACAATCAACATTTTTTTAATGGCCAAATCTGTCTGTAGATTAACAAGTTGTGTATGGATTCCATGTCCCAACAAAATAAAGAGAGAACTCACACTGGCGATCCGCATGTCACAAAATGGCCTGTCATCTAAACTTTTGTATCCCGTTCCTTAAACTGTACTGCTTATTGTCATATCTTTCATCACATCTGCCAGCAGTTTCCACCATCCTGCATACTTCATAGGTAAGCATATTTTATTACTGTTGAAATTCACCGACATATACATTACTTTCAGGCAGCGGGAGAGCGTATCTGCCCCACAAACTGAAGATGGTTTCAAAAGATTACCTACACCTATCAATAAAAGGTGAGAGATGACCAAAAGCAATCGCTTTTGCCTGGACATACAAAGAATGTATAGCGAGGATGTTGTATGTAATCTAGTTGTAAAAGACTCACTTCCAAATTTATTCTCACAACTTGCCCCTTTTCAACTATCGAACTTTGTGTCTCACAAATGCTTCCTAAAGACAATGCATCCAACCTACAAAAAGACATAGTAGTATAATATAAGCAGATCTCTATACTAATGTCTAAGGAAAAGTTTGCTTTCCTGGTTCAAAATTCTTTCTTGAGCACCAGGTGTCCATGAAAACCTTAACAAGCAAATTTTGGTTCACATCATGTGTCGATTGTTACATTTGATATTGTAGTGTTTTTATACTGTATATGACTATGACTATCGTCTATATATTTAGTGTGCAGCGGTCGTTTATATTGAGGTTTGTATCATGGTTTTGATTGTTGTTTGACTAGTGTATGAGTAATCAATGTAACTTGTTTTAAACATATCTGTTAAAAAAGGAAAGTGTTGTTTTATTATACTGCTATCAATGGGCAAGATGCTGGGAGAAGATATGGAGAAGAGATACAGTTGATGGGATGGTCAGTCAAGTTGTAGATAACGTTGTCCTACGTCTGAAATGAAACGCACTAATAGTTATGTTGATATAAAAATTTGTCATAAAATTTTCTACTGTCAGAGGTGTTACCGAGGTTAGTGTTTATGAAAACGCTATCAAATAAATGAAAAAGACAAATAACTCTACCATTTGAATCACAAATGAAACTATAAGTGGATGATAAACATTTTATTCGTCATGAATGATAGCGCTGAAGGATGGGATCTGAGAACTGGGAAGATGCGAGCAATTCCAGAAATGATATAAGTTAGACAGAAAATGGCTCCTCTTCCATGGGTAGAAATACATTGATGTTATGGCGCCTATCAAAAATCCACTGACAAGATATCCAAAGTTATATTTTAATAGGGAATGATAGATTTAATGGGGGGCTTTCCGAGAGAAAGACAAAGCAGAAGGTTGATAATTAGTGACTTGATGAATGAATTTTCCTGTAAAGCCAATGCCAATGCTGTGTTTATGAAACATGGTTGTCACTTTAGCATAGGCGTCTGTTTTTTGTTGTTCACGAGTTGTTTTTGAAAGAAAATCATGCAAGTTCCTCGAATAGTCCCTGATTTATTTTTTTCAGCAACCGTGAGATGCTTTTTTAGTTACTTATTTGGCCCATCAATGCTTTCCTGCAAAAAAGAATTATGCATAAAAAGCCTATGAACAGACAATGAAGAAGTTTCACTCTTTTTTATAAATAGACTTTATTTAGCTAACGAATGCTTGTAACAGACTATTGAGAATTTTGTATTGGATGACTCTATGAGGTTATAGGTACCCGAGTGAGAGTATATAAACGCAATGACTTTTAAGTTCATCTCACAAGTGTTTCATTAATCTCATGTATAACTCATTAAAGGAAATGTGGTGGTGTTGGTATCACTCAACAATGTGTCTGCTTTAATTAAAAGTCTGTGATAGCTAATACGAAAAAGAATACCGTAGTCAACTGCTCAGTATAAGCAGTTGCAGCAAAGTGCAAAGGATTTTGCTAGCTTCGTTGGTAGATTTGAGGCAGCAAGAAAAAAGTAATGCTACAAAAAAGAAGGATTTCTAGTTTGCCTACTAAGATCCATCGTCATCACCGTAGTTCCAAATCTAATGAAAGCTCCATTAGGATGAAGATGAACAACCACAAAAGAATGACGCAAAAAAAATGTTATTTTAGTTATCAATACTCGAGTAAAAAAGGAACAAGCACTGCAGCTGAATAGGCCAACTTGAATCCGGTCCAATTGTTTGTAGAAACTGCTAAAAAACTGAAATTGGGGAATGTTCAATTAAACTTGGAACAGTTTATTGAGTTGCAGTGGTACAAGAGGAGTTGCCTGAACTAATCGGTAAGAGAACAGTCAGTAAAAATCGTGGGGCTTTGATGCAGACTGCTAGAGGTAATCTTTTGAACATTAAAATCATTCCATTTCATTTCATTCCATTTCATCATCAAAAAAGCCAGGAGTTTCCAACCTTCGGCATTTTAAAAATTGTAACCCCTAATGTTTAAAAGCGACTACGATGGAATAAAGAGAAAAAACTGGCAATGATAGACCAGCAGAGGAGAAAATAAATGTGGCTCCCTTGTATTACAACCTGATGGAGGATATGAATGTGAAGGATATAAAGCAGAAGCGAGACGTTTGATGGAATTGGTGGACTAAACCAACTCGGCTGAGTGTGAAGGGTACACAAAAAAACGTTCAAAACGTGCAAAGGTATTTGAATGACATCAAGTAAATTGAAAAAAACCAACAACAATTGGAGAAATGGACTCTCTCTAAAAAGCCAAAGTTGATGCCTAAACTACCCTTTGCTAAAAAAATCGGTTACCAATGACAACAATTTACTCCATTCACTGGATGTTGCTTCTCTCTCTAGTCCCGTATTAGATGTTGAAAAAAAGACACAGACAAAAGAGAGATCGTTTGACAGCAAAACCTAGGGTGCAAAGATTAGTGAATATATCATTGATGATGATGATTATGATGATGATGATGATGATGAGGACAACCACGAAGACGATGATGACGAAGACAATGCTGACGAAGCCGGAAATTCCGACGACGATGCCGACGATGCAGACAATGCCGACAATTTTGACGATGCCGACAACAATGACGATGCTGACGACAATGTCAACAATGATGACAATGCCGACTATGATGATGACAATGAAGACGATGACGATGATGACAAAGATAATGATGACGATGATGACGATGATGATGATAAAGACGATGACGACAATGACGTGATGACGGCAGTGACCACGACGTCTACGATAAAGATGATGGTGAGGATGATGAAATGAAGAAAAGGATGAAAAAGTTAAATTGGTTCAAAAAAGAGTTTTGGCCTATGACAAAGAGCAAAGGTAATTGAGTGATTGGGGTCAGAAAGTTGTAGCAGTTGATCGGCATTGGGAAATACAATCCAAAGAGTGACAAACTCAAGATCAGAAACAAGTGCTTGAACTCTAGACTTCCCAACTGTTTGTTGCGATAAAAGTGGGGAACACAAACTGAAGCAAACTTAAAGGGCTGTTGTGTGATCAAGGAATCATGACTGTCAGGATATTCCCCATGGCAAACACGCAAGGGAGAACTTATGGAAATCACTAAAGGTGACAATGCGATGAAAGAATTGTGTTATAACTGTGAGTTGTTTTTATCTTCGCTAGGAGCCAGAGCTCTACTGCAAGCCTAAAAAAATGAGATGGGGACAAATACTTTGCACTGGTTGAGCGGACAGGAAGGTTACACAATACACAAAAAGTAACCAAGAAACTTGAAGACTATTCTATGTTTTTTGCCAAAAAAGGGGAAGAAAGATTCAAGTTGATTTAATAGGCATGCGTTCTCGAAAAGGGAAAAAAAGTTGACACATCATTTTTGCTAACTGCTGTCATAGGTTTTTTTGTACAAATGGATGGACTGTACCTCTCAGCTCCAAAGCTAAACACACCATAGCCAGAGGCTTGAGAAGCGCACTGAATGTAGAAAGTTACAAACTTTTAGAATCGGGTAAAGGTGAAGAGTTGGACAATCGGTAGGTTCAAATTCTGCGGGCTGAGATGATAAAAGCGCCGATTGGGGAAAGTTTCAACAGGACTTTGAAAGAAAATATTCCCCGATATCTGATGAACAAAGGCAATAAAATATACATCGGTGATGCATCTGATGGTCACCTCCCACAATTGGGGCCTGGAGAGTTATGCGGGAATAAATCGAGAATTATTCAGTCACAGTATATATTATGCATTCAAAACTGTCAAAGATTGTGGCAATTATATACTTTAATTGGCATTTTAAGGGGCGAGGGAAGGTAATTGTTACATACTAGTAGAAACAGCGATGAAAACTGATACACCCAATACAGATTTCAAACTAATGTAACTTATCCGGAAACTCACTGGTCTTGTCAGTTTGTACTAGGAAGTTGTGATTTTTCAGTGATGCCAGCAGTTCTTTTTGTTAATTGTCGTGAAGATCAGATAAGTGTTGTTTTTTTTATTTGACGAGGATTAGGGATCGCATCCCCATTGTTCACTTAATTGTGTATGTATGCTCTGACCACAGTTAAGTTGACCTTTTGTATCGGAAAGTCTGCTGCTAGCATTTTTACAAGCTCCGATACAGTGGGCAATTTAAATTTATCACTCAAAAAAGTTGTTTGTCGCTTGTTGTCTTGCTCACTTTTTGTAATCTAAAGAAAAAGAAGAAAGCACATTTTTTTGTACATGTACCATGAACGTGTCAAAATGAATAGTTTGAATACTGAAATGAATGTTAAAAGGTATGCCAAGCCATTTTCTCCTAAACCGCGGGACGAAATTCCGGTCTTTTAAATATTATTTGAAAAACACTGCTATTGTAATTTAAAGGAATCCAACACAACCATGCACTGCAATTGCTTCAGGTGACCAGAATTGTTTGAGAGTTTGAGCTAGTACATCTCATCTAAGAGCAGTATCAAGACTTCAAAAAATTTGTGACGAGCCAAAATATTAGATCTGTTTATACCAACTAACTTAACTTTACCTCCTTATGTTTCTTTGAAGTCAATTGGTTTTCACAAGTTGATTACCTGGTGTGATTTACAACAACTCTGCACGCCCTGCAGAAAAAAAAACCTATTTCTTTTGCATAATAAATTACATGGGTAGCTGGCAGGCTATTTTCCATGGGGTACATCCCCTCATGTCTGATACTTGGCCTCTTAAAAACAGTCATTTGAACTCCAAACTGATTCACACTTACTTTAGTCACGCCTTCATATCTGCTTCATTCATCCCTGCAAACATATAAATTTATAAAACTGGAAATGAACAGATATGACTGCGCAGCTATTCTATTTGACCTTCATATTCAAACAGGTTGTGCAGCATGATTGGTTGATATGTGAAATGAATAGGCTCATTGACTTATCGGCTTATTGGCTAACTCCTTTAAGATGGCAGCCCCCAGTAAAGTTATCTATCATTTTATTTTTATTTCTAGCATTATCATAATTTTCTCATCTACTTTTGTTGTTAGTGTTTATGTTGTTGATACAAACATTTATTGAGCTTTTCCTTGGGAAACTGGTTTTGTCAACATAACATCGATTGCATGCTGGTTTTGGGGCAGAAGAAAGCAATATGTAAGCATGCGTAAAAATTATTCACAGCGTCAGATTCGCATCAGCGCACAATTCTCCAGGGCCAACAATGACACTACTCACATTGTATATCAGACCAGAGCAATACCAACAACGTGAAAATCTTACTCTCAGATGTACTGGATGACATTTTTTATCTTGCTGACTAGAACGTTGAACTTTTGTCCCTAGCATTATTCTTTTTTGGCACCATCAAAGCGGGACATAACTTCTTGATGGGATGTATCAACTAGAAGACTGGAATCTTGAGAAAATGCTAGGTGTGAGGAAGACGGTATTTTATTCATGCAGTTGACTAGATGCATTGAAAGTTTTTACAAAACAGGCACCGTAATCATTTGAGAGGTTGTGTAAAGATCTCTGATCAGAAGCTCTCCATCCACCTTGCTTCTGTACTGAGCCACCAAATTCTCAGGTGTTCTCAGGTTGTTCTCCAACGATGGTTGGAGTTTTTTAGCGAACTAGCGTTTTAGTGACTGATGATACTCCCTGGTAGGAAACTGTACAGGTCTGATACATTAAAATACTCCTTTAACTGCTTCATATTCTTGTTTACCAGCACATTGCATGCATTTTTCAATTTTATTAAGGCTGCTGTGGGATCAGCTGTCAAAAAAGGGGTTTTCATCTTTCTTTGTCTCGGCCATGTAGAGCAAAACCATTGGAGCCGTCCCCTTAGCCTTACTCCCGAGCAATCCTTCAATGCTTGAAACTTCCCTGTTAAGCCAATTTAACTTATTTTCCTTTTGATAGCTGTAAATAATATTACACATTCGCTCATGATGAAACTCGACAGTGAAAAGTGAAAGCCTCCATAACTGTGAGCGCGAGTAGCTCACGAGTTCGAACTTGGCTGTTGATGATCTGCCGTTGATGGGTGCTCAAAGCATGTAATAGAGAGGCGTTCTCTTGGCTGAGAGCATGCAAGCTAACGCAGCTGACTTTATGCAAGATTATCTTAGCATGGCAGAAGGGCACATCCATTCGAAAGCACCCTTAATTTTCAGTTTCATTTGCGACCTACAAACAATATAAATAAATATTCATCGATTATTTCTTTTTATTCAGTGAGCTACTTTTTGTTGACCCACGAATTCCGAACAAAAAGTCTATTCATTGATTAAATTTTTTTCCGGTCTGATTACTTTTATTGCTATGTGTTTGGCAAACAGAGGTCGCGAATACTCTTAATACAAAGCAGTATGCTTTGCCTACACACAAGAAAATTATTATTGATTTATTTTTGCAAAATTCTGCTTGAAGTTTTTCTAAAATTTCTCAGATCTGTTCTTGGTGCTTTTAAATTGATTTCGGGTAGAATTTTGATTGACATATAATTTTCCTCTCCAAAAACTGTAAACAGCAAGCATTTGGTTCCCACAATGTTTCCGGTGTGGGCTTTGACACTTCCACCAAACAGCAGTAACAAAATTGATGTTCACCTGGAAGATTGTCACATTGCTGTAACGACCATGGAAAAAATATGTATTTTGGAGTAGGGTCACCTGATTGATTGAGGTTTTTTTTAAGGCTTATTTTAAAAATATATTAGTTGTGTTGGCTTTATTGCGAGAAGCTTGGATATCAAACTTTTAAAAGAAAACATTTAGAGCTAAGTGACCTGGTTTTATTTTTCTCCAACTGGTTCAATTTTTTTGTCAAAATTGGAAAAAGAAGAACTTCAACCAGTTTTGTGCGCATGCTTCGCAGTTTAAAACAGTACACTGACACAGTATTGCACACCTGCGGTGCAATTTTCAGCTAAGTCTGATAGCGGGTTTTCTAACGGGAAATTGTTTTGGTGCTGAAAAATGACTAGTTAATTCAAATCAAAGATGACCATTCTGCATTGTTTTTTCAACTTTGTTTCAACAATTGATATCCCAAGGTGGAAAAAATGCACCGTACTCCCGAATTTTGTCAGTTTTCGTCAACAGGGTTCAGGCTTTTTGGTCTTTTCAGAGGCTAAAAATAAATTATTACCGGTTTTCTCATATGATTTGCCGCGTTTTGAAAATTTCTGTAAACATGAAACAAAACTCACATGTGCAGATAGCAATCATGCTAACAGTTTTGCTTAGCCATAGGGAGATCCCTTTTGGAAATTGCACAATTTTTTACTACTATACATTCTTCACCAATTCCAGTCAAACGCGCTGTTACGAGGCACAGCGTGGAACTTAAGATCCGATTGTTGATCGATTAGAGTGCTGAAAACAGTGAGACACTACTGGAAACAAGATGTCGTTGAGGAATTGAGAATACTACCAAACAACCACATCTGTTCCAGTAACAGTTCATGGTGTTATTATGCACAGTTATATGATATGCTACTATGTTCATATTATTGCAGTATCTACTGTTTACATAGTTGGTCTAGAACAGTCTTTTTTGGCACAAATATAAAGGCGGATGTTTTACACAGATTTCAGTTCTAATCTAGCATTCAAAATTGCATTACTTCTCACACAGATACGCGCTCTTCGCAACACTTACCGGCACAAAAAACGAATTCTTACACATTCTTTTGCATTGTGATTGGTGGCTCAAGGAATCAGCTAGCAATTTATTAACCCGAATCAAAACCTGGTGATAAAGTCAAGGCGATTTCTCCGGAAACAGGTTTAAAATGAATGGTCTGTGAGAAGTGGCAAAACTCTGCAAGGTCTGCCGTAAAATGGCGGAGAAAAAAAATCAAAAGATCAATCACAAAAGTATTTCGGATTCTCTGAAATACTTATTCGATTGGCTAAAGTATTAACTACAATCGATCTACACATTATCACAACATTGAAAAATGTACTTAAATGGCCTTTTCCTGCTCTACCATTCACACCTCTTACCACTCATTATTTAGCGATTGTCTTACTACCCACTTTCTTATCCGTTGGCCGTTTCTGTATCATCTTTGCTCCCCATAATTAACTACAACCAATGAGCTGTGTATGAACTCTGTGTACCAATAAAATTTTGAGACAACTCAAACTGGCTGTTGCAATGTCACAATTATGGTACTACATCATAGTTTTTTAATGTGCGGCATAAACTGTATTACTCACTGTTACAGCATATCTCTTCATATTTTCCAGCTGTTTCCACTATGTTTCATACTCCATAGGTACGTGTAAATTGTTCTTGTTGAAATTAACGACAAGTATACATGTAAACTACTTTCAGGTACTATGAGAAAATTCTTGTCCAAGAAACTAAAGACGGTTTCAAAGGAGTACCTACACACATTGTTAAAAGGTGAGGGATGACTTGAAGCAATCACTTTTGCGCAGACGCAGTGTATTGCTATTGGTTATACGGAACCTAGTTGTAAACGACTCATTTCCAACTTTCTCCATGCAACTTACACCTTTTGAATGGTCTACATTCGTGTCCCACAATCCTCTTTAGAGAAAATGCTTCCAACCTACAAATAGGTATACTCTACTATACATGGTCTGATATGGGAAATTTTATCGCCATTTTGGAAATAATACTTCATATGGACATTTCCCGCTCCACCATTCACACTTTTTATCCCCCCCCCCCCCTCCTTACCCATTGACCACCTCTCTATCATCTTTTCTCCTCACACCCAGCTACAAACAATGAACTGTGAATGAGTTTCATGTACTAATGTAACATGGAGACAATTCAGGCTGGTTATCCGCATTTGCCAATTACATTTCATAAACTTTATTGCTCACCGTTGCAGCATCTATCATTTTTGCCAAGTGGAGCACCTTTTTTCATATTGTACCGGCATCTGTATTATGTTCTTGTTGAAACTCACCATACACATACGTTACTTTCAGGCAGTATGAGAAAAGATTGACGAGAGTAATTGAAGACGGTTTCAAAGGAGTATCTACGCCCATTGATCAAAGGTGAGAGATGACCTAAACCAATCACCTTTGCACAGACATACAGAAGATGTGTTGCGAGGTTGTTTTTGGGAATTTTTTGGAAGAGATTTTCTCCACACAAGATTGTGCCTCTAGGTTTATCCACTCTTGGGCCTCACAATCATTTTCAGAGTCAATGTATCCAAGCTCCAAAGAAGCAAACTCAACTACAAATGATCTGATATAGTACCATTATCACTATTTTTAAGAGTATACTTAAGTTGAACATTCCATGTTCTTCCATGCACATTTTACCTCCATTTATTTTACTGTTGACGCATTCTATATTTTCTTAGCTCCCCACGCTCAACTGCAACTATAAAAATTGATATATTCAAGCTCACAGGGCAAAAAAACGTGAATATTACACTCCATCTTCCATCTATCCTTCATCTAAAGCCCTGTACACCTGTTTGAGCAAAGGATTTATCCATTTTTCCCTTCAAAATGGCTCCACCCATCTGCATTGCTGCAGCTCTAGCTGCACGGAGCCAGTAAGAATTAGTGACATTAACACCTTGCTCCGTTTGCGAAAAAAGCACTACTTGATTGACTAAAATGGGAGCTTTGCAGCAAATGAGCAGAAAATCATCTGCAAAAAAATGTGGGTGAGGCTGCAGTAAAGTTATTTTTCCTACCAATTTCCACTAATATGTTATAGCCATACAAAACTCTTGTCTGTTGTTGCAGCAAAACAGTAGATATTTCAGGCCTGACTACCATTCATTACCCTTCACCACATAGGAAAATGGGGGAGAGGGGTTGTGCACCAGTGAACACTGCAGAGGATCTAGCTCAAACTCCAAGTTATAGTCAGCCTTCAGATGAGACATCCAACTTAGTGCTTTTGAGTTGAAGGCAGTTATTCCTCTTAATAAGCCAGTAATAACAGTAAACAAACCATCGTAAAGAACATAAATATGTATGAACAAATGCAATCATTGGGTATCAAAGCTTAAAGTGGCATATGGGCGACAGTTCTTGAGCATTCGCGCAAAGTACGATAAGTTTTTTTTATTTTCTCCTGCTGTAAGATTTTGAGAACAGTTTTTTGATCTAAGCTTTTTCACATTTCAAGGTCACAAGAACGATAATGTTTGAAAAAAATTACAAGTCAAATAATCTAGTGTGGTTGCCACTGGAGGGGACACATAAATCACTGAAAAACAGTTTGCAAGCTGCGCTTGCCTGTTGCTTTGAGTTTATTATGAACAAAAGTCTTTGAAATTATTACTTACCAGGTTACGTTTGTGAATTTTAGCTAAATACTTGTTTCAATTGCACATGAGCATCAGAAGTGCTTATTAGTTACTAGTATCGTATGCAGGTAATTGAGAAAATAGCTGGATGATTGATAAAACATGGGCGCTAATCACTATAAAACCTTTGTAATTAAATTGTAACATTGTGATCAAGTTCTAGTGCAACATCTACTGCAAAGCAACATGTGATGATCATTGCGATGTATTTTGTGAAATAATACAAAATTGGTAAAAAAAATTTCTATAGAGATTATTACATCAACTAATAAATAGAACTTTGGACAGGAAGAGCGGGTATATTCATTGCTGGTTTGACTGGATATTTAATGTACATTGTAAAGTAAATACTTTGATGTGTACTCTGCTCTGGCCCTGTTTTTTGTTATTATGGTTATAATAAACGTATATGGAATAAAAAACTCATTTCTATCAGTAATAAACTGCAGCTGTGGGATGTTGAAAATTTTCCCTCTAGCGTCCCTGATCCAACTCCTTCATTAGATTTACACCTGAAAAGTTGGGTGTGTTAGTAACTATAACTATATGGGGATATTGTCGTTCAGACCATTGGCAGCAGTGAGAGTAGTCATTCTGTCTGCATAATGACGGCGCATAAATTCAGACTTTGTGCACAGCGAAGTAGTGGGAGTGGCTGTGGGTGACTGGTTGGCAGGTCATATAGTTACAGCTAGCAGGTTGCGAGCACCGTTCAAGGTAATTTAGAACACATCATATGCTGTGCGGATCCCATGGCGCTAGTTAAGCATGACGAGGGGACAAAGGAATTGCGATGATCACCGACAGAATACCAGTTATAGACCAATATCCAGCTCCCCTATTTGAAAGGGTTTGACACTATTTTGTTCCGTTATCAGTAGATGGGGAGCAGCTCCCTGGCATACTTTTCCACAGTTTTTAAGTTTTATGCCCAATAGGTTGCTAATTGGAGTTTCTGTCATAGGTTTTTGGTGGAATTTATTTGGCTGCTTTAAACCCGATGATGATTACTAGGCTGTCAAGGTATAAATAACGAGAGATCAAAGATTATGCGTAATATTGAGCAGATTTAGCCAAATAAGTGAGGTGCTGAGTCAATCGGCTTGCAATCGACATGTTACGAATAATTCCAGGTCTGCCCTTAGCAAGTTTTGTTTAACACGCCTTATTTGTGGCATTGGCTCCAAGAATCTCCACAGTTACCAATGGAATAGTAATAGGTTATAGCCTTTTAGTTTCTTTACCTATGTATTGGTACTGTGGCAGCCATCTTGATGATTGCCAAAGAAAACTTCCCATGGCTGGTACACTCTTTGTGTGCTGTTCCGGACCCCCAGTATTGCTCAATATAGTGTGTTGTGGCTAATAAATTACAAAATTTTCATGCCAGTATTTTGCTGAGGCATACCTAATGTCTAATGAGTAAACGGGTGCTGATAAGGCATAAAAATGTTAAATTATATGTGATGCTTTAATTTGCTCTTGAAACTTGATAGTTGAATGATATAATGCATGAGGTTCTCTTCTGTTTCGAAAGAAAATTATTTAAAAAATTATCTCTACTCCCTTCCAAGTTTTTCCTCCAACAAAAGCATTCATAAGAACAACGCCTAATTCCAATACTTTTCCTTTAAAAAAAACACTTTATAATCCAATAGCGTTTTCAAGATGGTAATGGAATATCCATTAACTTCATCATTTCTCCCATCTGTGTGACAAGGCCTAAAACCTAACTGTTCAAAAGGTCTTGTGGATGGGGGAGCCATCTTACTACTCATTCCTAGTTCTCCAAAAAATCCTTGTAGCAGGTTTTGAGATGAATTTTGTGTCGTATGTTTGTGAATGATTTATTTTCTCTTCCATCATAAACCTCTGAACTTCTCAGTTGAAGCACTTTAGTGACGTTGTGTTTATTCAAAGCCTTATGTTATAGTCTGGAATCAACACATTTAGTTGCCAAGAAAACTATTAGTTGAGTTTATGATGCCAAGAGGAAAGATGATGGCCAATGGCCAGTATCTTTTGAAGCAAGATACAATCCAAACTTTATGACAGGCTCTTAAAAAAATGAGAGATGGGATCAACTGTTTATAGTAAACGAGATTAAAAACAGGTTCCGTCAAAAGGCTGCCCTTGAAGTGATGCACAGCACCATTGTGGTAGCGTTTTGTATGTAACACCTGTAAGCACACTCCATCGGTCATTCACATGAGTAGAAGTATGTATGTGGCTCAGCGACCCATCTGGACCCAAGCGAGACCACCAGCAGGCAACTGGCAGACCCCATTGTCAGTACTAAGACCACTGTCAGTACATCAGAAATCATTCGGCAGGGCTGGTCATGGACCCCTACAAATAAGGGATGGCAATCCCAGGGCCGGTCATGGACCCTGATAACCCAGGGTGAGATCACTAGGCCAAAGTAAGTGTCCCTGGGCCAGCATGGAAAGATAGCCTTAGCTCAGGAACTCAAATCAGAGCTTTGTTACTTCTGAAGGACAAGTCTAGGGACTCAGTTACTTCCAGACCCCGAGAACAGTGGTATAGAAAACCTGGTAGAACTTAGTAGGAAATGCAACAGTGTACCAACAAACAATATAGCTATTAGCTCCACCTCTTTACCTTGGGTGCCCAGATTTTCAACTCTTTGTTATGTTATCATGTTTGTTACTCTTTATAACCGTCAGCACTAAATTGTTTGTGTTACTTCCTGTTTATGTTATTGGCCTGATTGTTAGCTAGTCCAATAGTTTCCTGTGATAAAGCATATAAAAGGCTGGTTTTGTATATAATCATTGTATTTGTTGGTTTTGTATACTCTTACCACAATATACCCTAGAGGATAGCTTCCCTAGAGCGGTATTGAACACAAATTAATGTATTTTTTAATCAAGCAACCCGACTAATGTGTCTGAGCTGTGGGCTCTGCATTAAGTTGATAAAGTCACTTAAGAAAGCGGCACCAGGCATACCAGCCATACTCCAGATAATAGTAGATTACATGAGCGTAATAGCAGTTTGTTGTAACTGACCAGGATTTATTGCACCATTAATGAAACAAGGCAAATTTGCTATGTTTTTGGCAGCGGTGAATATTTACTTCATGGTTCGATTTATTTTACTATAAAATGAGGCACAACGTATAATGGCAATTGAAATATTGTCTCATGAATGACTAAACATTGGTAATTGGAATGTTATTTTGTTTCAATTTCAGAAGAACCACCCCAGCATCAGCTGAGAAACCAAAGAAAATCCGTATGAGGTAAACAAAACATTACTATATTTTACTGAATTGTTTATTTTATTTTTTTAGTAGAATTAATTTGCCAATCAACTCTGCCTTCCCATTTTTTGAAGTCATTAAACTTGCTGCAAAGTGATTTTTATACCACCAAACTTGTATATAAAGTAAAAATTAATCGTTTAATAAGATATACCGTGATCGCCCCAAACACTGACGGTAAGAGGTGGCATCACTTATTTTCACAACATTCTTGAGAAATACAAAAAGATTAACATCATGCAAACACCATCTGGCAAACGGACATAATCTATATCCTCTTTTCGTAGAGTGAAAACACGACGAAGGAAGACTACAATTCAAAAAACAAACAATACATTTTCAGCGTCCCATCTCTGATGTCAAAGAAGGAAGACTTGAACAGTTTGAATATGCAAAGTCATACTCACAAATTATTTTGTTTTAAAATTTGTCGGAGCTGCTATTCATCTGCTTGTACTTCCAAAAAAAGTGTTTGTATTTCAGTGATTGAAGCCCAATAAAAAACAACTACTTCATCTTTCTTTTCATAAGCCTACCATTGCTGGAAAAAATCTGCTAGTATCTTCCTTTTGTGAGATAAACTTTTGAATGTCATTAAATGTATATTTCTAGAAGGCTATCAATGTATGCGTCAAAGATTGCCGCCTTAAGTTTCCATAAATGCATTTAGTTCTCTGATTATAGTTAGAGTCTCTCATATCGTATTTTTAGAAAAAATCCAGCAAATTTGTTAGTCTATCAATCATTGAGTGAAATAACTTCTGAAAAATCAAATGCTAATTTGATCACACTTTGCTGGAATGGGAAATACATGAATCCACTTCTTGCACATCATCAAGCAGAACAAAAAACTGGCAAAATTTTTGCCAAGTTTGCATTTTAGGGAGGTCTTGGCAGTTTTGTGGAGTGAGGTTGGCTGATTCCCTCGGTCAACTCACTTCTAGATGTTTTTTGCCGTAGCATCATGGTTACCTCAGCAGGTAGAGCAGCCTTTCAGTAAGTTTATCTCTGTTCTACAATTTCAGATGAGACCATTTCAGCACACAACAGCACTCCACTGACGTGTTGTATTCTCTGATTTGTTAGCGCACATTGCAATGTAATACACATCAACATGCAGTATACATCAACATGTAGTACACACTGACATATAATATGCATAGACATTTGGTACACATAGACATGTAGTATATGTTTACATGTAATATACGTAGACATGTATTATACATTGACTTGTAGTATACACTCACATGTAGTGCCCACTGGCATGTAGTACATACTGACATGTAATACACACTGGCGCGTAGCATACATAGAATTGTAGTACACACTGAAATATAGTATACATAGACATGTAGTGCACATTGACATGTAATAAACGGTGGCATGTAGTTCACTCTGACTAGTAGTACGTACTGACTTTTGTACACACTGATACTTAGTGTAGTGGATTTTTGGGGCCTGCCAAAATACCACCAACACAACTTCACTGCAGACGTTATCTCCCAATCTACTGCAACAGAGGAGTATCCTAACTCCCCAACCGTAACAGAGCCCACGGCTCAAACTGACAACTCAGTGTTTCAGAGTATCAACCATAATATATTATGCTACAACAATCCAGTGCAGTACAATAATGGCCAAGTATGTTGCCGCTTGGAATGATCACAAACAGAATGCTGATACAACTACAACGTTTATAAGTAAAGCTCTGCCTTTTATAGGCAGGGGTACAGGAAATAACTGACCTAGTATGGGCATGACAAATCACAAGTAACACGAAGCAAATGAGCAAATAAGATACCAAGATATGAATAGTACAACATTAGATTTGTGAAGATAAGGTTAAATATACAATGCGCCCTGTAATGGAGGGTGGAGCTACAATGGTGATAAATGCTGAGTCAGCTCAGGAAGTGGTGGAGCAATCGTAGTCCAGGTTCTTGACTGCTACGGCTTGTGGTCCTTAGCTGTTGGTGTTCTGGCAGTGATTAGGCAGCAAACTCAGGCTCCTGTATTTTTTGGTGGTAGTTCAGGTCCCCAGGCTATAGCCATTCTTGCCTCTCCAGCCTGGTATAGGGCCGTTAGTGATACTGCAGGGCCGGCAGTGATTGCAGCAGAGCCAGTAGTGATACTGCAGGGCCGGTAGTGATTGGTGCAGGGCCTGTAGTGATTGCTTGCAGAGCCGGTAGTGATTCTGTAGGACCGGTAGTGATTCTGCAGTGCCTGTAGTGCCGGTATCATTCCTCGACACAAGTATTCTGGCAGTGCCAGGCTCAATTCAGGCATGCTTGACACTCTGCAGTTGTCAGGAGACCTTGCGCACACTTAGTGGTCATAAAAATTCACTACAGTAGAATACATAGAGATGTAGTAAACACTGACATGTAGCATACACTCACATGCAGTACACACTGTCTTGTACTCTACATTGACATGGAGTGCACTCTGACGTGTACTATACATAGACACGCAGTACGCACTGAAATGTAGCCTACTGACATGTAGTATACACTGAACTGCAGTTCACACCGACATGTACTATACATACACATGTAGCACACTCTGAAATGTAATACACACTGACATGTAGTACACACTGATATGTAGTATACATACACAAATAGTGTGCAAGACATGTATTATACACAGACACAAGTATAAATTGACATGGTATACGTAGAATGTCTCAGTTTTATCTGGCTTCGGCAGTTTTTTCATTTACGTCTGAGTACTAGTTTGTAAACAAAGTTGTCGACAAATGCCAATGTATTGCCAGATGTTGCATTATGTCGCACGTAATTATTATCTTTGGCACAAGTGTACAAGACACAACAAATGCAACCAATCACTACTCTCTGTTCACATGTTGATACAAGGAATGCCCGCAACATACGCTCTTAGCAAATGAAAAACTGTCAACTCATCCAAAATACTTTAGCTATATCAAAACCTGAATAGCTAGGGGAATATAAACAACACATGTAACCAGACAGCCTGGGTATTTTAGAGAAATTGGTGAACTAGATGCATCAGGTTTTGCTGCAGGTCCATGTTTAGGTAATTTGACTAATGTAAGGTAGTAATGCTGTATTGGAGTTTGTCATTCTCCAAACAAGTACTGATGAACATACTAACTACTATCTACCACCAACTTTTCGAATCCTTACACCGGTGACAAGCTTCACCCATCTATTCTCTTTGAAGGTAGGACACTTCCTCAAATCCTAAACTCTTTTACCAGGGGAGCTTACTCATCATTAAAGATCATAATACTGAAGTGTAATAAACTTGCTCGACTGTCTTGACAATTTACCGCAACATTATAACAAAGTATATGTAGCTTTAAATAGTTCCAAACCATTCTTGCAAAAATTAATATCATTGACCACCTGAAAAAGAAAACAGGAAATCACCAGAATTAGCTTTTTTGAATCTGGTGTCACATTGGAAGTGTAAGTTGATTCAGTGTCACTGATCGACGATGTTGTTTTGACTGCACTACAGATTTTGATGACCTTCTTGTAAACGTGGTGATGTGAAAACTTTCAACGCAGGCTATCGGGATTGGGCTTTTTTATACTTTTAACTGCTAATGTTTCTTTAAACAGCTTAAATAAACAGCTTCGTGAAATTTTGGCATTTTCAACAGACTATTGCAGTACCAACGACAGTTTCAAAAATGATATTGTTGGTTTCAGAGTTCCTATAGTGGTTAAAGTCTGCATAGAATAATTTTGTATTCATCGGTCTTATTTATGTAATGTTTACTTGAAGTTTATGTTAATTAAGTTTTGCAAAAAATTGCTATAGTCTGTCTGAAAACTTAATATTGTGAGAATAATTCCACAGTACTTTTTTATGCAGTCCTGACAAGCTACAAAGTGACTGTAGTTACAGTCACTTTGAGATTAAGTGAATTGCATCAACTTTCACATCCCAGTTTTGTTACATACCTAGAACATTTTTGACAATCCAAAAAAAATAACATGCATACCAGTTGTATTGTGCTCAACTCTAGTTAGCAGAGGCTAATAAACTTGCCTGGATTAGTGATTGAGGTGAGTGCTCAAGTTTGTCGGCTGTTACTTGAACAATCCACATATATTTTTATCACACAAACAAGGGTAGCAGTGGGTGTATTGCTGGATTTGTGAATAGCACGGTTTTAGTTTATTATATAAATTTTCAGAAAAACAGATACTGAACATATTAGAAGCAATCAATAGTATACTGGTAGTAGCCTAGGAGCAGATCTCTGTAATGGAGTTTGAGGATACTGATTGAAATATAACCTGCTTTATTGTTCAAAATCAAAATTATTCTTTGATAAGTGCTATTTATACCATGGTCAAGGCAATGCTTTTCACCGCCAAATCCAACGGGTTAGTTCAAAAGAGTTTGCGCCAATGCTAAATTGCCAGTGTTGTAAAAAATTGGGACCTGTACTGTGGTATTTGAAGTGTAATAGAAATTCTGCTTTCCACACATTCCATTTTGTGCAAAATTGAATGTTGTGATACTCAGTCACAAAGTTCCATGGCACCCCACACTTTCTAAATTGTCAGGCTACAATTTTCTCTTCACTAAACTCCAGCGTCTTCCGCATGCTAGCTTCGTTTAAATCTCACAAAATTTGAAAGCTCCCTTTGTAAAAAAGAAAGTTCAAGTGATTGTTGATCGATTGATTGCCTGCTAAAAGAATGGGTAAACTCCAAGCCTCAATGGAACAAGAGCTAAACAGCTGTTTTTTTTTAAAAAAAAAAACGTTCAACAAAAATCAGTTAGAACAGAATATACCCAAGGCTACACATTGTGACTAGTAGTAATATATGAGCAGATCTCCCTACCAAGTGTTTTTTTGTGGATTAGACCTTGGAGGTTATGCAATGGGTTACGACGTTGGATGAATTCGCCGAGTTTATATTGTATTTCATTTGAGGGGTACTTGAGTGGCGTTTGAATGGCATTTAAGTGGCATTTGATTTTTGATTATTTTTTTACTTGATTTGAACTCATATGGCAGCTAGATTTTGAATGTATGGTATTTAAGTTTTGATAATTTTTTTACATAATTCGAACTCATATGGCATCTTGAGAGAGAGGAGAGAGAAGACAGAGAGGAGAGAGGAGAGAGAAAGGAGAGAGGAGTTTTATCTACATTGAATAACTATATTGATCAAAAATGAAACATTTTATGATTATATACATTGATTACATAATAAGTAGGGGAAATCATCCTATATAATATAGCTAGAGTCAGTAAATACTAAGTAATACAAAGCACTACAACTTGTAATGATAATCAATGTATACATACATATGGTATCTTGAGATAAAGAAAGAGAGAGAGGGAGAGAGAGAGGAGAGAGGAAGAAAGAGAGGAGAGAGGAGAGAAGAGATATATCTACATTGAATAAATATATTGATCAAAAATTAATCATTATATGATTATATACATTTATTACATAATAAGTATGGAAAATCTTCCTATATAATATACCTTTACAATAATGTTTTTGATGTACTGATGTTTGGTAAAAAAACTACATTAGTTAAGTTTTAAATTCATATGAAAAAAATTTGTGTCAATTTAGTATCTACTCCCAGGACTGATACTCCCCCTAAAATAACCCATAAGACTCAGCCTAAAAACAAGTTTTAGGGGGTGTTTTTGTGCAAGGTACAATAAAAATAACTGTGTTTGTATATATCTAGAGAGAGTGTTTAGAGGAGAGAGAGGAGACTTGAGCATAAATATTCCTGGTAAATTATTTATTTACAATATTATTTGTAATTATTAGTGAAAGAAATTATGAAATACTGGCGAGTAATTAAGTAATTCAGTAAGGAAATTGGTTGGAAACGTAGTAATATTATTTAAATACAGCATTGCTTTGCAACAATGATTAATAAAAACAATTATGGACGTTGGTGAGTAATTAAGTAATCTAGTAAGGAAAACTGATTGAAAATCACGGTAATATTTGGTAAAAGATACTTGCAACATGTTTTATCAGCGAAAAAATCAAACAATTTTCAAATTTTTACGAGTAACTAAGCGATTTAGTAGGAAAAACCAACTGAAACGCGCAATATCCGTTTTTGAAATATTTACGATAAACACAATTGGGATATTACTGTTATCAAAGAAATCAAGCGAGTATCAAATGTTTACGAGTAACTAAGTGTTTAAGTTGAAAAAAAGCGATTGAGATCATGTGACATCCGTTACAAAATATTTTACGTCAAGTTACCAACGAGAAAATAAATATTTCTTAGAATATCCGCTATAGCGAGTTACGATAATTTTTACGCACCTTGAAGGTTTTCAGTCAGATCAAAATTTATGCGAGACGTTTTAGGTATTATTTCAGTCGACGTAATGTTACCAGTTCATTTTTAAAAAGTAATTAATTATAATATAGCGCAAGTGTCCCGCAAGTGTCATTTTACTAATAAACTCATTCCAGAAAAGACATTAATCATCATCTCGCTTAATCCTATATGTTTTGATCTTTTTAATATCAAGTGTGTCGCTCGAGAAAAGTCATTAGTTACACCTAAGCACTATTTATTATCATGCTATTTCTATTTAAAACAAAAACAACAAACATCCATAGATGATGGAATTATAGGTCGAATTCAACCTAAAAAGGAAAAGAACTTGATTGCATCTATCTCCTGTTTTTTATTGTTTCATTACATATTAGTTAATATAGATACAGCCTTCCACCAAAACGGATTTGTGGTTTTACTTTTAATCCTAGCTATCTCCGCTATCATCTAAAAAACATGATCAAAGCATGACTTTATCCACTTGTTTTATTAGTTAGACTGTTACTTTTTTTAAAATATCTCATTGTTTTTTGTGTGAAATAATAATGTATCAACATACATAGTATATTTTCTATTTTTAGGAAGCTGTTTTGTCTAATAAATCAAGAGTTATATGTTACATATACATATTTAAATGCTATCAGATATCTTTATAGTGTTTATTACATTCCTAACTCATACTTAATGTTGTAAACTATAATTGGAGCTCTCACATTTTAATTTACTGTCTGATGATATAAAGATGGAGCTACACTACATCATTGTTTTGCTGATGATGTGTCTATATGATTGTTTGTGGTAGTGTGTGTTATAGTAGAGTATATCAATAAACTGCAATTGAACTAGTTATTAAATGCTATCAGTACCTGTAAAGTATTTTATTACATTCCGAACTCATACTTAATGGTGTAAACTATAATTGAAGCTCTCACATATTAATTTACTGTCTGATGATATAAAGATGGAACTACACCGCATCATTGTTTTGCTGTTGATGTGTCTATATGAAAATTGTTGCTATAAAAATATGTTTGAAGGATGTGAGGTGTCATTCAAATGAAATGTAAGTTTCATCCTAGCTAGTTATATTTAAAAGAGGTTGTAAAATTTGTTTATCCAACGCTGTACATTCAAAAATTTTAGCTAGATGGAAAGACAGTTTACAGGAGTGTTTGTGGTGGTTAAGCTTATTAAACTATTTAATCTCTATCTTCCTATTTTTTTTAACCAACTTCCTAATCGTCTTCCACTTTTTTAAAAAAACAATATCATTTATCATAGTAATAATCAGAAAATCAGTCTACAAATTAATCTTGATAAATGACTTCAATGTTTTGTATATAAGAGAAACTATTTTTTTTAAACAGTATCAGTTTTCATTTATACTTCATTCTAAGTATTACTCTGCAAAACAACAATGGCTAGCAATATCCCTACAACAAATGAGTAAGTTATTTATACTATCTTTTACAATTTTGTTGCAGTTACATTTATAAATTTATACAAATGTATATATATATATATATTACTTGTAGGTCTACATCCTCAAATGTTGCATTAGAACTAAATATAGACGAAATAGATTTCAGTGCTATGTAAGTATATTATTGAAACTTTATTATTCAATATTCAACTGTATTATATAGAGTTTTTAAATAATTACAATCTTGATTTATTGTTTTATTAAGTTCTACCGATGATGAAACACTAAGGTGGTTGGAGGAGTGTTTTGAAGATGATGATGAAGAGAAGACGGAAAAGAGCAAAGCTAGCACGCATATTGCTATGAGTAAGTTTTTCTGTTTTATGAAAAATGTAAATTTGTCTGTAGGTACAATAATAATGACTTTACATTTACTATGTTATTTTTTTGTAGAAAAAGCATCTTCACGATTCATAGGAAGTAAACAATGTGTTGGGAAGAACGAAAACTTCCTGTACTATGAACGCAACACATTTGAATGTAAGTATGACGAAAATATTACTTACTATATACTCATTCAATTTATAAAAAATTTTTCGAATTTTTTCAAAAAAATAGCATAACTACATTCGTATTTTCTATTTTAGTTCAAGCAGAGAATCCTGAATTAAGGGAATATAAAGAATTAAGTCTTCTAGACGGAAATATAAAAGAAGATAGAGAGTGTTTTAAGTGTAAGTGACATGCATTATCTTTATATATATATATATATACATATACCATGCTTAAGAAAGTTATCTATATATGATGAGAATTTGTTTATTTTGTTTGTAGATATTGATAACAAAAGCCCTAGGTATTTCCTTTCAGTGCTCTCATTGCTGTTGATCGCATATGGCACAAAGATGTTGAGTGAAGCACTGAAAGGAAACAAAAACAACGTCTCTTGTATATTTTGTGGTAAGAAGTTTAAATTAGGGGGATTGCATGAGCCTGGCCGAGTTCTTTCAAGACATTTTTGTGCTCACTTGTTTATTTATTATTGTTTATGAGGAAAATCGCATACAACTTTGAGAGATCTTCAGCAACATAGTTGTATTTTAAAAACTAAAATGTTTTTTATTGTTGATATTGCTAGTTACAATAATTTTGTTTTATTTATTAATAGAAAATATTCTGAATTACTTATGGATATTACTTTTCCGAAAAAAATTGCGTTAGTGTATCTCTATCCAATAGAAGGTTATTTTTCTGAAAACATTGTTCTAGATTTTGAATTAGGGAGTAAATGGTTGGCGATAGCTAAAAAACCTGCTGCTGAAGATCGAAAACTTTTGATTAAAAACCAGTGTAAAAAAATGAGAGCACTTATATCTTCAGATTCTGATCTTTCAGAAACTGAAGAAAGTAATAATGACTTAATTTCTGTTGCTAGTTCACAGTGCAGTCCAAAAACCAGTGTTTTAGAATCTAATACTATAACAGTTAAACCTCAAACCCAAGTAGATTTAAAAGAAAGCCAAAAGATTGATGATAAGAAAATTGATTTAACTTCACTTAAATTAATTTTGAATATAAAAGATGGACTGAAAAAAAAGGGTTTTAATGATTGTGTTAAATTGAAATTAGCGTCTATTAGACAAAAAATGCAGAAAAACTCAGACTTTTCTCAAGAAGAAGTTCTTGTACTAACTGCACTCTTAGGTGAGTTTTAAAATTTTTATTTCACTATATTTTTTAATATTATCATGGCTCTGGAATAGGTCTTATGCAACTACCCTATTTTATAATTTCTTACCACAAAATATATAGTGAATAGGATGTTTTTTTTATAAATACTCTCTCTATATATATATATATTATATATACAGACAATAGTCTGTGTTTTTATGAATACATTTCATGTAAAAAATGTTCTGTCATTAGTTTACCATAGACTTTATGCAACTATCCTATTTTACAATTTCTTACCACAAAATATATAGTTAATAGGCTGTTTTTTTATAAATACTCTCTATATATATTATATATACAGACAATAGTCTATGTTTTTATGAATACTTTATTCACATGTATACACTTCATGTAAAATTGTTCTGTCATTAGTTTACCCTAATGCATTATTTTTATTTGTTTTGTGGTTGAGAACTCCATATGCTTCATTCTTACTGTATTACTTTGCATAATATTACAAAATAAATATTACATCAACTACCTTCATACTGCATTCAAGTGATGAAACAGTAAATTTCACATCTGTATTACTGAATCTATAGCATTGTTATGAAAAAGACTATAATTACTTAATTATTATGTCATATCGTGACAAACTATCAACACCCAATTCACAAAACTGTAAAACCTAAAGTATAATGCTTGCGGTTGTAAAAAGTCTTCTACTGTTTTGGTTTCTCAAACAAATTATAAAACATTTTTCACAATTTTTTTTGTGCAAAAGCGGAGTTGTCTTACCATTTTGACACAATGTGCCGACAACTTTTACATATTTTTTCAAAAACGAAGTTTAGAAATTATAAATGGGAGTTGTCTTAACATTTTTGAAAAATGAGACGATAACTTGAAATATTTATTTTTGTGTCGGAACATTGAAATTTTTGTAACATTTTAGAGTTGTAGCCGCGAAAGTTTTACAAATTGGCTAAATAACTAATGTTAAATATGAATAAAATACTTTATTACACTAAATATATACAAATTATTGCACAATACAAATAATATGTAATTTAATGTTCATGAGTTGTTGCTGATAGATTTTGGCGAGTCGACGGTCATTCACTTGTACACGTATTCTATCTAAAAGCATACATAGATGTCGTTATAACAACTACATTATACTATGGTAAAAAATACGTCTATTAGTAGTTACTTATTACTAGTGAAGATTAACATACCTTAATTAAATTTCCGATATTGAAATCCTGCTAGCTTCGCTTGAAATGTGATTGTCATCATCTTCATTGCTTTTCTCACTATCATTGTCGACAACTTCATCTTTTTCCTCAAATTTTTTGTTCTTAGAGTCATCATCCGTCATATTATCATCTTCTTCATCGGTATAAGCATCGATGTTATCATCGTCATCATCATCATCATCATCATCAGCAGCATCATCAACAGCAACATCATCATCATAACTTTTCATCAGCTCAGCATCATCAAATAGAGAAAGTCTGAAAGCTATTCCTTCTTTTTCACTTGAAGTAGATAGAAGCATCAAAGCTTCTTCAACACTCAGAATCGTGAGAATGTGTTTCTTTGTGCCGCTTTCAGTTGTCATCGTACTTTTATAGTGGATCATACCACATTCATGATTTTTGATCTTCAAAACGTTCTCAGGAGGGACAACAATCTTCCCAGTCATCAAAGATCCGTCATTCATCATGTATCTGTAAGTGACAGTGTGAGTGATACGTAAAGGCGATGTATCTTGTTTTCGTTTTCGCTGCTTCGACTTCAAATTTTTCCAAACTGAAAGTCTAGTGAATGTCAGAAGAGTGTTGACAGGAATATTATCGAAAGTGATGATATCAAAGTATGCTTGCAACTGTTTCAATGATTTTTTTCTCAAGATTTTGGCTATAACTCGTTGTTTTAGCCCTTGATGACGATGATTATCTCCTACAATACGTAGATCGGGTTGATTTTCTTCTAGCTTTCCCATGTACACTAGGATTTGTGAAGAGCCGGGATCAAGTTCCTGTAGCTCCACCGTAAGTTCTTTGTCAATCAGTGACTTGACTCGAATTCGATGATTGTTTTTTAAAACATATTCATAGTCCAATATACCATAATCTTCAACGTAATTGACATCGAAAACCTCCAATATCGTAGGAATTGGTAAATCCAACAAACTCGCAAAATTTCCGATTTCCAACATTCCTTTCTGCATAGCTCCTGTCATTATTCCACCCATCTCGAGCAATTCAAACTCTCTAAGTTTGTTTACGGTATTATTCTTGCTGTTGCTGAATAAAAAGAAAATTGAAGCTTGAGATAATGTCACTGTCGGTTTTTTGATATCCTCCGTTCGTTTGACTTCACTGTTCTCATGCAGATATGTGTAGTCCGGTGTGGGACTCAAAGGAGAGTCAGCTGAAACTACATGATGGTTCATTGCTATATCAGCATGAGCATTGGTGTTTGAGCGAGAAGATGTATCATTAAAGGTGTTAGGATTGGATCTTCTATCATCAATGTGAATGCCGTTGGTGGTGGAAATGATGGTTGTAGTGGAAATAGCGTTAGTGTTGTTGGTAGCTGTGATTGGTTCAATATGGAGCTATAGGAAGTGCTTTGGAGCGTGATGTCATCATACCTGCAAAAAGTAAAAGAACTTAGTTTAATGATGTAAATATACTGAAACTATTGTTTTATTAAAAGATTGTTTTTAAAAACTAAGATTCAAAAACCTAGATGTTTCAATTAATTAAAAACAAATAATTATTTTAGTGCTTCTTACCTTGTTGCTCTCCTAATAGCTGTAGTAGATGTTGCTCCTCTGTTAGTCGCTGTAGAACTGGATGCTTTCTGTGTGAAAACGATGGCTCTTATATAGCTAAAGTTGTACTGATTAAACCCTATGAACACCATCTCGTGTCAATCTCTATGAATCAACATTTGTTCACGCGAAGGAAAGTCAATGGTTTCGCGGGAATAAATGAATTATTTTCACGCGAATACAAACCAATGCTTTCGCGGGAATAAATAAATAATTTTCACGCGAATGGAAACCGTTGCTTTTGCGGGAATAAATATTTTATTTTCACGCGAATAGAAACCAATGCTTTCGCGGGAATAAATGAATTATTTTCACCCGAATACAAACCAATGCTTTCGCGGGAATAAATAAATAATTTTCACGCGAATGGAAACCGTTGCTTTCGCGGGAATAAATGTTTTATTTTCACGCGAATAGAAACCAATGCTTTCGCGGGAATAAATAATTTATTTTCACACGAATAGAAACCAATTCTTTCGCGGGAATAAGTACTTTATTTTCACACGAATGCAAACTGTTGCCTTCGCGGGAATAAATGATTTAATTTCCCGCGAATGGCAACCGTTGCTTTCGCGGGAATAAATGTTTTATTTTCACGCGAATAGAAACCAATGCTTTCGCGGGAATAAAGGATTTTATTTCCCGCGGATGAAAGTCAATGTTGTCGCGGGAATAAATACTTTATTTTCACGCGAATGGAAACCGTTGCTTTCGCGGGAAATAAATACTTTATTTTCACGCGAATACAAACCGTTGCTTTCGCGGGAATAAATACTTTATTTTCACGCGAATAGAAACCGATGCTTTCGCGGGAATAAATACTTTATTTTCACGCGAAAGCAACGGTTTCCATTCGCGTGAAAATAAAGTATTTATTCCCGCGACAACATTGACTTTCATCCGCGGGAAATAAAATCATTTATTCCCGCGAAAGCATTGGTTTCTATTCGCGTGAAAATAAATTATTTATTCCCGCGAAAGCAACGGTTTCCATTCGCGTGAAAATAGCTTATTTATTCCCGCGAAAGCATTGGTTTCTATTCGTGTGAAAATAAATTATTTATTCCCGCGAAAGAATTGGTTTCTATTCGCGTGAAAATAAATTCTTTATTCCCGCGAAAGCATTGGTTTCTATTCGCGTGAAAATAAATTATTTATTCCCGCGAAAGCAACGGTTTCCATTCGCGTGAAAATAGCTTATTTATTCCCGCGAAAGCATTGGTTTGTGTTCGCGTGAAAATTATTTATTTATTCCCGCGAAAGCATTGACTTTCCTTCGCGTGAACAAATGTTGATTCATAGAGATTGACACGAGATGGTGTTCATAGGGCTTAATCAGTACAACTTTAGCTATATAAGAGTCATAGTTTTCACACAGAAAGCATCCAGTTCTACAACAGCTATCAGAGAAGCAACATCTACTACAGCTATTAGAAGAGCATCAAGGTAAAAACTTAATAAATTACAGTTTTTACTCATATATTATTTATTATACTAAAACAACTGAACAAAATTAATCATCTGTTTTTTTTTGTTTTTTTTCAGATTCAATGACAAAAAATGGAAATAGTTAACAACACAGAATCAGAAACTCAGCCTAAATCTTTGACTCAAGAGGACTTGATACTTTTACAAAACATATGCAATAAGAAAATTGAAGAGAGAGTGCGAATTATCTCAAACAATTGTAAATTCATACAGAAAGACTTGATAGAGCAGCTAAATAGTTTTCGAACTGAATCTTTTCTAACATTAAAGCTCTTAGGGAATGATGTTACGTCAGACATTCAGAGATTACATTATGTATTACAACAACGACAATATCAACTACAACAGGTAAACACACCAATTTCTATCGAGTGTGCTCGTAAAGAACTTGCTCTAAAAAGAAGAAACATGCAGCAACAGTCCGCTCAAAGACAAGCTAGAAGGGTAAGGACTCAACAACGTAAGACACGAAAAGCTACAAAAACATCCGATTAACAGTCAATTTTTGATGATAAGGTAATAATTAATAAAAAAAGTACTATTTAGTAAGAGTTTGTAGTTGTTTTAAATTTCTGTTTAACCATTCTATACTAATACATAACTTTTTATTTTAGTTCATTATGGAATCAAAAGTACATAGAACAGAAGTCTTCCTTCCTAAGTTTGCATTATTTAATATTTACTGACTCTAGCTATATTGTATGAGATTTTCCCTACTTATTACACAATAAATGTATATATTCACATATTGTTTCATTTTTAATCACTGTATTTATTCAATGTAGATATATCTCCTCTCTCCTCTCTCCTCTTTTTATCTCTCCTCTCTCTCAACATACTCTCTCCTCTACCAAATACTCCTCTCTCCTCTCTTGCAGTTATTTCCCAAATACTGTAGATTTTAACCATCTAGAGATCTAATTTGGTAATTTTCCAACATATTTTATAGCATTTAATATACTTATTATGTAATAAATGTATATTATTCAATGATGTAAATGTAAATATATCCATAAATATGTACATAATTATCCATATATACATAAATGTATAAAAAACTAAAAAAAATCTCTCCTCTCTCTCCTCTCTCTTCTCTCCTCTCTCATCTCTCCTCTCCCCTCTCTCCAGAAGATTTTCCCTACTTATTATGTAATCAGGTATATAATCATATAATTTTCATTTTTGATCAATATATTTGTTCAATGTAGATATATCTCCTCTCTCTATGTAGATATAAATATAGCCATAAATATGTACATAACTAACCATATATACATGAATGTATAGAAAACTAAAAAATCTCTCTCCTCTCTCTCTCTCTCTCCTCTCTCATCTCCCATCTCTCCTCTCTCCTCTCTCCTCTCCCCTCTCTCTCAAGATACCATATGAGTTCGAGTTATGTAAAAAAGTTATCAAAACTTGAATGCCATACATTCAAAATCTATATGCCATATAAGTTCAAATTAAGTAAAAAACTAATCAAAACTCAAATGCCACTTAAATGCCATTCAAATGCCACTCAAGTACCCCTCAAGTAAAATACAATATAAACTCGGCGAATTCATCCAACGCCGTAACCCATTGTCTCAACCCCAAGGTCTAATCCACAAAAAAACACTTGGTAGGGAGATCTGCTCATATATTACTACTGTGACTGCCTGTGAAGGAAACTTTCACATACTTGAGAGATGGCGGAGTATGAAGGATGGCTGAAGGTGGATATAAGGGAAAATGAGGGTCTGCGGGAAAAAAAGGAATCACAATGGCTCCGTTACAATGGGAGGTGGGTGAACATAAATGTATAATGTAGGTTGAATAGAGTAAATACAATAACAGTTGAATGGAAAGGTGATAAGAACTCGCCAGTTGTAACCTTCACAATATTTTTGGGAGACAGATTACAATTATCACTTCTTTCGTCACTGGAACTGCAGACTAATTTCACAAAAGAAATATTAAAAGCAGTTTAGTTTTCTATTTGTCTATTGGGCAAAAGATAAAGCGATGAATAATAACAATAACAGTGACGTTATAAATTTAAAGATGCCATTTTGCGACAATGCATTTTACAAGAAATGTAGTAACACTTTACACATACAGCATCAATAGCAATCTCTCATAACTACATACGATTATATTACAAAGAGACTAAGAAGCTGAACAGAAAATTTGATATTATGCAATTTCATTTATCAATGGGCTCGCTTGCTGCTTGAACGCAGTAATTAGAAATGAATAAAGTGCGCTTTAAATTATCTTTTTATCATTACTACAAACAGAAAATGTCTTCAGTGAGCCATTTTTGGGGTTTGCTTGATAAGGTGATTGAATGTGATA